>JARJCP010000019.1:600000-829171 GCA_029281795.1 Mycena crocata
GTTTGGTTGCGATAAAGCGGAGGGAGCCCATCGTCGCCACGGAGATTTGACTCCTTGACGTTTGCTTCAAATTGAGATTGAAGCCAGTCAGGCAGTTTGCGAGCAGTTCGTCGGGGCTGCGGTCGGTCGGTATTGGCAGGATCTGGGATATCATCACCTCGCTCTTCAGTATCGCTCTCCTCGTCATCGTCGCCGGCACCGACGCCATCATTCAGAAACGCGGACTCTTCACTAGGATCCTGTTCCTCCGGAAACAAGACAGTGGAGGGATCATCCAGCACCGACTCTGTCAGAAAAACTGGCTGAAGCCGATAAGGACCGATCACCGCTGATAAGGCCGTAATGACCGGCCGGTATTATCCGGGCCTTACAACCTGAAAGTCGTCTGATAAGGGTCAGGATCCTTACAGCCTTATTGCCTTATAATGCTCAGGTTTTGGTCACTGAAAAATGTAACTAACTAATCCTTACTAGTTCAACTTATTAGTTTTATTAGTTAATTCTTATTCACTTGAACTGATTCTATTACTGTCAAACGGGAGGCTTTTTAGTGAGTCGAACCAGCGACTTTTTGCTTGACAGATTTTTTTGGTATAACACAACATAACACCAGACTTTGGCTGAAATATAATTTGCTGATATTTTGACAATACAGAACCTTTAAGTAATGTATTGGCAATGTTGCTGATATTCGGCATATAATCTAGCAGATACGTGGCTTGTACATATTGTTTACTCTCAATATTCTCCAGATTATATGCCGAATATCAGCAACGTTGCCAATAGCTTGCTTAAAGGTTCTGTATCGGCGATGTATTGGCAGATTATATTTCAGCCAAAGTCTGGTGTAACCAGTATGCCAGGCAGTCTTTATATGATACACCTACGTGTTCATTATGTGGAGTAGAATTATTACTCTAAGAATTTCATGGTCTGCCCGCTTGCCTGATCGCCTCTCCTGTGTCTTTCTCCAGTGCATATCATCATTTGCCCGACCTCATTACACTCAAAATGCTGTAGAGAATGTAAAAGAGTGACTGGGATGCACAAAGCAGCGGCACAGCACTGGCATAAATGTATTCGGTCCCTCAGCGCGGGTCGGGCCTATAGGTGCACAAGGAAATTGTCTGATGACTTGGAAGTGTATCTAGACTCGAAGAAGTCGTCTGGTTCATTGAAAAATGGAATGAGAGGCACAGTGAAGCGAACAAACGCACCTCGTGCCGGCGGGAATGGACAGCGGCAACAGTGCGGGCCCCGGGGTCACACAAGGGCCGGATCGTGGCGCAAACTTGTCCCTCAGACACGCCCTCTCTGGGAAGGACGTGTTTCGCAGTATCGGTGAAACGGTGACTCTCGGGTACGCGTGAATGATCTAATAGAAAAGCTAATGCAAGCTGCTGGAAAACCAACACACAAAACACCAACTAAACCACTAACCAACCAACAACTACTCCTCTTAATGTGAGAGAACCGGGGTGTTCGGGGGTGCGGATCAAGTATTAGATCCCAGAACAGAGAATAGATCCCTCAAAATGTCTGATTCGGTCTTTTTGGTCTTATCCCGATAACGAGTTTAATCGAAAACTTGGCTTGTAGGCCGAGTAAACACAATGTTATTGCGGTAAGGGATGGGTTTGTATAATATAACGATCTAGTGACCGGCAAAAGTGGGTTTTATAGGTTTATAGGTCGAGGTTTGAGGTGCCTCTGAAGACTACTGTTAATTCGTCTTATGAATCCCGTAACTGAGAGTTTGAGGTGCTCTCGAGACTACTGTTACTTCGTCTTATTAACCGAAAATCCAATTCACACAGTCAAGTCAATCCAATCAAGTTTATTCCACAAGAGGGTGAGGGACAAGCACTTCCTAACTTTAAAGCTGCCTCCCCTACAACCAATGGCAAAATGAGATACTGGCCGGATCAGGGCGCAGCTAACTAGCTTAAAACTACTCTACTCTGGTCCTTATATACACCTACAATACTGCTTACATGAACGCAATTGGTCTACCAAAACTAAGCAATGAATAAGCAGATCTGTATCAAACGTCCTATTGGCTGAGGCATGGGCCATTGACTCATTTCCTTCCACAAATATCAATCTCGCATGTGGAGATGCTCGGAGTCTTGATCTCTGAACGAGCTCAAATCTTCTTCGCCTGGTACACGGTCAAGTACCCTTATCGGGATAAGCCACTTATTCGAATCGTGTTGTTGCTGGCTTTCGAATGAACCTAAAGAGGGCATACCAAACTAAGGTTGATATTTCTGATATGTCACGAGGTTATCCGAGTGATCGGGTCCCACGCGGAAGAGTGACTCGGCATAATTGCCTTATGGAGTCTCGGATCCGGAATATCCGACAAGTCCGTCATTGCCTGTTCTAGACCAGCACGGTCACATGATCTGTCGTGTCGCGTCTCCAGTTGGCACTTAGGCCCACAAAAGTCAAAGTGGTGGATTTAGACCATCCTGGGTATGCCTGCATGCATATTTTATATCTCCTTGATCCTAGTCTAGCAAACAGCTCATCCGTATGAGATTTCGGGAACTGTTATGATTTTAAGTCTTATCCCGATAAGCATTATATTAGCCCCAAGTGTGGAGGTACCACCATAATGAGTCCTGGACTTGACCCATGCTATGCAACTAGAAGCTACTCATTCGGAGCTCATGATAGCTTCTCTGAGAGTGCGTGGACGCCAATGAAACAAAGCAAAATTGCAAAATTCCATGCGTGCAGATTTACACGGCTTATCAGCGCGCTGGAGATGCCCACTGCCGTGAGGACGGCCGCGAACCTTCGGTGTGGAAGCCTGTGGGCTCTGTGAACGTTGAATCTTGTTTCGGGAGCCTTTGGGTCTCCCACGAGTGCGCTTCAATATTTCTGGTGCCCTGAGTATAGTTTGACTGCGAACAAGATGGTAGTGAGAAAGAAACCTGATTAATCACACAAGGGTTTGCTCACCTTTCAGGCATCCCTTCGCTGGGATTATCACCATTCTCGTCGTGTTGGTCTTCCCACTCGCCTGAATCGGCAGCAGGTTCACCCGTATCCATATTCTGGATGTCTCAGTAGTTTTCTCAAAAGTGATTGCTGAGAATGGATGGATGAATTTGCATGAAAGCCAGCATTATCGGGGGATACACGCACCGCTACCTGCTGAAGCCGCCAAACAGCCAATCGGTTACTGGAGGGAGCTCGGGCAGCAGCCTGAGAGAACTGTGATTTGGAGACGGTGATGCTTTGATGGTAGACCGGGAATGAGGAGCAACTGAGACGGGGTTTGACAAAGACAGAGAAGCAGTAAGCAGAAGAGAACAGTTATCAAGGCCCTGAGTACATCTACTCGACGCGATGCGACACGAAACAGTGTCTTCAAGATGATGGCTTCTGTATGCTTCTGACTCGCACGCCACTTGCGGTTGCTTAGGTGATTCGCCAAGAAGCCGTGGATTCAAACTCTGCTAGCTATCAGGCAGAGGTATTGTACACTGCCATCAGTATCGAGCCAAAAATTTTGGTGAAAACTATTTTGAATATTACGCCAATTTTTCAGTGCAAAACAGGTGAAAAACTTGAAACCTTTTGATGAAATTTCTGATTCTGAGTCAAAAATACTGAAAAATCCGAAATATCTCAAAATATCTACCAAAAACTTTCAAGTTTTTCACTCATTTTTTCAGTGAGAAATTGCTGCAAAATTTAAAATAATTTTCACCGATTTTTTCAGTCAAAAATCTGAAATGTTCAACCAGTGCTGCAGATAGTTGAAACTATGGAATTGATGGCGGAGTCCGAACTCCACCGCTGCGGCTGACTCTACGGCATCTTCGATTCTTCCTCTCGTTGTGGCCTCGTTTCTCGCGAGTCCAATTTTTACACCCTCTACCAAGCATCGCGGATATTATGGCTATGTTACGGATACGCTTTCCCTTTTCTTTTCGCATGTTTCACGCATACTTATGGATGAGTTTCTGATTTAGATATTTCGATTTGCCAATTTGGTACTTTACCTCGGCCCTACTTCTCTTCTTTTTCTAGTTTCTGGATGTCAGGGACGACATAAGAATCCCCCGCACTGTGGTAGAGCCGTAGGGCCGGTTTGTGGAAATTGAACCACATGCTGGTTCCGGTGCCTGCCTGAGTTTTAGTTTTATTTCACTTACATCATTGTTTACTTTGTAAATACGCACACACAGTGCCGGAATTCCTGGTACTGGTTTACCATACCAGGTCTGAAACACGAATGCTCCAAATGATTTTTGGCGGGTGGGAAAATCCGATCATCCCGGAGTTGGCGGCCCGGAAATCCAAAATAGAGTATCTAAATAAATAAATAAAGTTTTCTGCAAGGGCAAAATTTCTGCTCGCTGAATTCAACTTGGTTCAACTGACTTGATGTAAGTTATGGTCCAGCTCTCCAGCATGTATAATGGAGTCAAGTTAGATAGTCTGAAACTGGTGGTTCAACTCGGAATACTTAGGCATATTAGCCAACAACCAACTTTCCTCAATTTTTATATTTCCCTCTGTCAAAAGCAAAAGCAAATATAATTGTTTTCAGTCCCATGTGTGCAACTAGAATGCATTCATTCTAATCCAAGGGCCCTGCAATTAGCAGGGCCACCAATATATTATTAATGTTCTCAACAGTAGTGGGCTTGGAATCAATACACGTTCCATGGAAAGATGTTATTTATAGTCTCTCGCCAGTGCCGTGAGGAGCGACCGAAGGTCGGCGACGAGCGGCACGAGGTGACTAACTAGGGGCAGTCAGAGTAGACGGTTCTGCTCGATTCTGCTCCGATTCTGACAACGATTCTGCCACGATTCTGCAATTTTTAATAGGGCAGAATCGGCCAGAATCGTGAGAGAATCGAGTTTGATTTTGACCGCTCGAATGTGCATTCGATTCTGTCTGGTTCTGCACCTCAAAACACCATCAAAATGAGATATATGTGAATGAATCCTGAGCCCCGAGTCCCGATGCCTGCATCATAACAGCACCCACCATGCTATGTGCCGACCGACGTACAGGCCATACAGGCTATCTGCGGCACAACAAAGGGCGGCAGCGTCGGACAGCAGCGGTGCGCTTAGTCCTGGCCGAAGTGGTTGCTGCCCTTTTTTTTTCGAGCCAGAGATCATATACGGAGTGTATGCCGAGTCTGGATGGAGTCGGGAGTCGTGGCGGGATGACGGCGGCGAAAAAAAACAAATGTAAACTAAAGTAATAAATATTTAATTTCTGGAGCCGGAGACATGAAGAGGAGAATCGCGCAGAATCAAAGTTAAATCTCCTCCAGAGCCGATTCGACGATTCTGGCCGATTCTCGATTTACGGCGATTCTCCCACGATTTTTAAATTCGAGAATCGTTGCAGAATCGTGTCCGAGAATCGAGCAGAATCTTCTGCTCTGACTGCCCCTACTGTCATAAAGGTGACAAATGTACAAGTTGAATTTGACCCAGGGAGATTTTTTGTCTCACAAAATCCAGCATGTAGTAGCTATGGCCTCCAGAATCATCGCCAGGTAGCAGTACCAGGGGTGCCCGGAGGGCCTTTGTATAAGTAGATTCTTCTTACCTTCTACGCTCAACTGTGTGAGCCAGTGCAGGCTACTACCCTATCTCAGTGCTTCCAGTGTTTCAACCAGTCAACTACCTTACCTCCAAAGTGCTCATCTCGTGTTATAAACCCCGTATCTGTCCCGATTCACCCCGACTTTCTCACACGCCACTTCTATCGACCTATCGCTACCCTCTTGGATCTCGCGTTTTGCACTCTGCCGACGCCTTGATTTGCCACAAAATCCAACCTAAACCCGACAGATCGCAGGCCTATCCCAACGAGCCGCAACCCGGGTGAATCCCTCTTCCACTGTAACACTGTACAATACCAGTACGCCATTGACAAGAACGGGGAAGCTGCTTTGAAAGAAAGGTTAAAGAGAGATGCGAGTAAAATCGTAAGTAAGACCCTGCATTTGGTTGACTCGAAACGCAAGCGGCGCACTAGAACTCTAAATCAACGTCAGCATCTTACACATCCGAGAAGTTGGATTCAAGAAAGAAATTATTCCTCCTTATTCTTTTCGAGGTTCAAAAGTGGTAAAGCGAATTCAATGGACGATATTAGTACATGTGTTTGGGGTAACTACCGCCTAATACATTATCTAAATGGCCTCAGGTGTCAAGTCGTGGGATTGGATGGGTGAGCAACATCACTCAACCAATAAATAAACAAATGGTCAGTTACTACGCATAGTGAGTACGTATGTATGACCCTGACCAAAGTGAATAGTTAAATGGTAACAGAAAACTAGGAGCATCTAGTATCAAGAAAAGCGTAATACAATACAGAAGTCAAGAGACTTAGTTCTGTGACTTTACGTCCTGGGAAGACTGATCGAGTTAGACAAACTCAAACGCAGAGACGATGGTTCCTTACTCCGTGGACGTCTTGCACTCTGTCGATCCGGATGGCGATGGGGGGTTCAGGTCGTGACTGCTGTATCTGGAATACAAGGTAAGGATTATGCATGGAAACTCGCGACAACATGCTGACTCTGGAGCGGTCTACATTCTCGAAAGAATATTGGTCCCGAGTAGCACGTTCGCTCGAAGATTTTATATATTCTCTTGAGTTGAGCGTTACAAGCATCGAGTTTGTGTAAAGGCGCCCCACTGCCGGAATGAAATCGTTTCGCCGACATTGCACGGTCACTCACTGAGCAGGAAGAAGAAAATGCTAAAATTGCTCTCAATTTTACAATGCCATGGATGTCGAGGAAACAGATACGCACTAAAGAAATGTGTTCGGAGAGGCCAAAATCTGTTGAGTATTAGCTAGAAGTCGGAAACTGGCTTCAGACGCACGGCAATAGTAGAGACCACAGCGCAAATGCTCGTTGGCAACCCTGGCGAGAACGGTCAATACAGATCACTTGAAGATTTCGACAACTACCAGTATTGAACGTAAAAATCATCTATCCGCATAATTAAATGATACATGCGGTAGGGACAATCCAATACACACCAGTCTATTGATCAGGTCTGTTGAGCGTTTGAAGCCTGTTTTTACCGAGTGCAGGAGGATTACGAGGACAACGGATATCGTCAAATCCGTCACCGCAGCCAAGATATTCGAAGCGATCCCCCACGCCTGAAACAGTAAAGTCAACAGTGACCATGAGAATCTTGCGCCACGGACAGGCGTACCTTCAAGGTTATCACCTCCGATAATAACATTAACTCGACACTAATATAGCTCTTGAGCCCGAAAGAAGATCAGAGACGGTTATATGGGCTACCATTTGGCCGAATAGACTGCATAGTATGAGATTATGATGGTGCAAAGAAATCAGGCAAGCCATCTCACCTAGTAACAACACTACAAATTGAAGGTTGTGGGACACTGGAGTGAGAAAACATTATTGGAACATACCACACGACACCCAGCTGATGAATGACTGTCCCGAGTCAGCAGGAGATTCTACACAATTGATAAGTACCTACCACACTCCCCGCCAATAATAGATTTTTTCCGACTAAAAATGGTTGAGATTGCCAAGATTCAGCTTCAAGGCAAAGTTAACCTGCTTTTGTAGATTCGCCAGCAATAGAACCTGAAAATGAGCCATGAGCATAACTAATTTCATCAGATGTGTAACTGTCTAACTGTTGCACCATGGTCGCGATTGCGCAACTGAAGAATAATTGAATAATCACAGTCCTAAGCTTCAAGTCAGAAAGAATAAAAATAATCAGATGTGTCACCTACCTGACCACGGTAGGGAGTATCGAAGGATTCTGGATGCCGGTAACTGATGGCCGTTAGTGAGGACCGGTGCAAACTTCGCTGTCTGCCACCTACCCAAGTATTTATACACTGTACAAAGCATCAGTCCGGTAAGAATGGAATCAACACACCGTCCTACCGGCATGGCACAGTAACGACTGCTGGCAGGTGTCGCAGATCAAGATAGCCACAACCTTTGGGAGGGTTTAAATGACAAACTGACTTCCCAGCTTCGAGGGACATACCAGACATTTGACGAGCACTGGATCTTTAGAGTGGTATCTTCGGATATACATCCAGAACTGCAAAGTTCCGACTGTGTTTTGGGTCAGAAATTCCTTCGACACCAATATTCGTGTAGCACACCTCCATATAACCTGGGAGGGATCATTCAACTCGAGAGTTATGGATGGGGGCTGGACTCACATCGCAGATATTATGGCAGCAATGTATAGCACCCCGAAAGTATTGTCGACCGTTGTTTTCATTTTCTTCTGCAGTGAGGTGAAAAGGAGGAAAGGGCAGAGTTTATATGCAGGTGAGCGTACAGAGTCGACAAGTTTTAGCTTACGGAGGGGGTTCCTTAGCGGAACATTTTTGTGTCTAGGTTACACACACACGCTGATAGATGACGGACCCACAGGTTGATTCTATTAGGGTCCAAGTTGAAGTTGGCAATGGAACTCGGACAAGCCGGAGGTCACAATTCCGAAACTTGCGATGTTGTACTTTTACACGGCGTTGTGCAGTGTACACCGGGACAATCTCTGGAAACCGGCCGGTCGGGTTCATGAGCAACGGGATGTCCACCGTTTTTCTACGGGGATGTTTGGAATCACTTCGCGGAGCTTCTCCCGCTAACTGATGCAGACTCGATTTCCCAAGCTTTCTTTTTCTCCTCCGCCTTTGTTTACGGGTTGACAGCGAGGCAGTGGTAAAGTTGCTACTGCACCGCCCATTAGCCCAGTAGCCCAGCAGTGGCTCCATCTGTATTCGAATTCGGTGATCACCGAGATTGTTGAACGGCCGGAGGGACGTGTAAAGACTCAAGATGGTCGTGGAGCGAAGGTAAGAAGGAGGTTACAAGTGGTCGGTCTATCAAGAGAGGCAAGGTAAGAGTGCCTACGGAGCCAGGCCAAAGGACGCGTCACGTAAGAGTCAACGTGCTCGCAGGCGGTGCAATAATGAATGCTTACACCATGATTGACCATCAACGGACCCACAAGTTTGCAACTTCTTCGGCAATGATATTGTTGAAACTGTTCCAGACGCTTCTTCTCCGGACTACTCCCGCGGCCATTCACGATGATCCACGAGGGTGCGTCCGACTGATCGTCCCTTTGAAGGCTTTTCTCATACTTGGTATCAGAAGTTTGGTAGGATTCAGTTGATTTTAACCTACGATGCTTCTAATTCTACTACATGACACATCATACCCTCTCACCAATACGACGGTCTCACTTCAACCCTGGCTCCTGAGGATCTCTCCGAGATGAAGAAAGATTCTTGTTGCGCAGGTGGCAGCGGCAAACAATGTTAAGGATTTGAACCATGCGGCTTGCAAGCAGCCCATCTGCATGATTACATTTTCGTCAGGTGGTATTGACATTAATTGAGATAAGAAGGGAAAAACATCGGTATCGCAATGCATCCGCAATATATGTACGTCAATATCTGAAGATAGATCAGAAATTGTCAGAATTAGTATAAGCGGGCAACCTACCATGTATGTTTGGTGGTCATATTTCTTGTTACGACCGCGAAGGACCCGAAATGCCATGTAGAACATCGAGATCGTCAATCCCACCGCACAGTATCCCACATTCAGCTGATATATCTTCAAAAATTCAAGGCGCCAGCAGAAAAAGGGTGCCGTAGCAATGATAAAGACCATGACAATGCGGAAAGTACGATCTCCGAGTAAAATCGGCAGCGTGCGGCGGCCAGCGACCCGATCGCCGGCTACGTCGCGCATATCTTGCACATTGGCGACGATGCCAAAAACTCCGCTCAGTGTGAGCGCCCATCGCCACTCCTGTGCTGTGAGCGGTGTTACTAGCGCCCAAGAAGCGTGCAGGAGGCATAACGATCCAACGGACATAAAGACCAGGTTTTTGGTAAACCAGTGCTTGTCCCCTCCGCAGAAACTGGTATAAACCGTAATGGCCACCCATAGCATTGCCCAAGGTAAAACTCCCCATGCTGCACTGACAAGGAGATGTGCAGTTGTGGCAATGTACCAGCGAATGTATGCGCCCTGTAAGGTGACCCGTCCAGAAGACAATGGTCGGTCGGGCTTATTGACACGATCCTCTGCGATTCCGTTTATCTGGTTGGCAATGTCGAAGGAATATATGTAGAGGACGAAATAGCAGAACGAGCAGCCAAGGCAAGATGCAATTTTTAAGAACGACGGAGCTGGAGTGAGGGAACGCAGGGCCGCCGTGGTGTACATCATGCCGGGAATGAGACTAGCAGACCAGTCTCGCCACGTAAAGTCCCAAAATACGCGGAACTCGTGGAAAATCGCATTCCGGATGTGGATGGCCCTTTGGAACTCTCGAAAGAGTATCAGCGGACATTTGGAAGTTTGAGCAGTGAACAGGACAAACCAGGTTTTGTGGACATGATTCAATGCGGCCGGTCGTCCAGCTCAAAGATGGATTGTTGGGGGGCGACTATTGGCCAGTGCAGGAGAAATCCTCGCATGTTATAGATTTCGATGCATGGTTGACCCGCAATCGGGAAAGAACGGAACAGAGTCTGACTGAGTCTGAAGAAGCGGTGAGCAGCATCACTATGGTTCGATGGACCATTCCTTCAATGGACCATTACGGGAATAACGGATTCGCAGCGCCAAATGTGCGGTTTGTCAATCCATCGACGGAGTTGCACCTGGGGAAAACTCGAATACTGCGTTTCAACTGATCCATCAAGAGGCTCCAGTTCAGTTGAGACTTGGATGCGATTGAGGCCGCAGCAACTACAAAAACACCGAGATATCAAGTCAGTGCAACCAGTGCTCCAACGTATGGAGAGAGAAAAAAGATGCCACCACGGAGCGATGAGAGATGGGACATGACAGCACCCCGGTGAGTCCACCTGCATACAGAGATCATCCGAAATTGAAGGACCAGCTGAGGAGACGGAGAGATACCCGATTGTCTCAAGCCTCGAACAGCGCCGAAAGATTACCACGGGAGATGAGATGCAAAAGCGTTGTGCCGGGCAAGATGGAAAAGTCTTGCCGACTCCGGGGACCCCGTATTGAGTCGAAACTCTCATACAGTAGTGTTGTCGGAGAGAAAGCTGAGCAGAGTCCAAACCGGCAAAATCCGATGATCCCGGCGGAACTTCATTTGAACTGGAAAAGGCATGTCTCCGGCAAGTCGGTCCGCTGGACCAAGCAAAGACCGAGGCCTGCTACCGCTCAGGTGCCTTTTCGACCAAATGTGTGTCGCTCGCATGGCGCGTAATATACTTATCGGCCCTCCAAAGGCAGCGGATTTGATTCTAAAAGACTCGGATACAGAACAAACTTATAATTTGCTTAATATAGCTAAGCCAGTATTTCCGTGGTGATTTCATAGAAGCCTGAATCGACAAGCCTTTTAGTCAACATACTCCCAAATGCGACCACTGGCGTCAGTACTCGGAAGCCACGACAGGAGCTCAAAGCTAGACGGGAGGGTTCTTCGAGAAGTAGCAAGGCGCATTCGGTGATAGTGACTAGAGATTTCAGTCAGCTAATGTGGCGGCAAAATTGTACATTTTCATACCCGCACTTCCCATATATCCTCCATCTCCGCCGATGGTCTTGAAAACCGTTTTGGCACTGTGAGACGTTGGATCGCGGTCAGAAGCCGTGGAAACTGTTACATTCGTTGCGCAAATGGATCCTTCTTCAAGATCACTGTGATCCGAGTCAATGGATTGTTTCAAAAGAAATTAAAGAGGGGACTAGGCACTTGTACGTGGGATTCGTTGATTCACGGTCTAAAACCCATCCGACGAGCCACCGGATCTGGAACATACACAGTGGTGTTAGTTCTAGCAACCACAAATGTCCTCTGACTTACCGGCGGAACATATATGAGTATTGAAGCCAGAACGAGGGACATAACGCTGCCAATTCTGGCGGCAGTCACCGAAGGAGCAACGAGAAATTCAGTGTAAAGAAATTCTTCCCCATAAGCGGCAAGCGATCCAGTGCTTTGCAATAAACCCCAGGAGCGATTCACCGCCGCGACGTTGTTTGCCGCCAGTAAAAAGAAGGAGCCGATCAAGTCGACATGAGGTTTCAAGTCATACAGTAGCTTTTTCGGTGAGCTTTGGCCTCGAACTTCGAAGCGTCAAAAAACGTGGATAGTCTCAAAAAGGGAACAGAACTTGCTTGGACTGAGACTAAAAGGCTCCAGAGATTTCCAAAAGAAATCTCTTGGTACGTCGCCTAACATGCTTATTCCGCTTGCGGCCGTTCCTCGCGATACAAAGGTTTTACGCAAATCCATAGCCGTGGTAGATGTAGAGACTTTGGTATCCGGGCCGTATTTATCTCGTAGTTTCTGCGTGGATTCAAAGACTGCGATGTCCGACGGTATGGATTCGTAGCCGCACGCATGGATGACGACCGACGGAGCCACCACACCTTGTCCAACGTCGTCGAAACTATTCTGGATCAGTAACGACCAGAAACCAAAATAGAGAACTTGAGTACAGGGATACAGATTTGAGGTAGAAAGGGAGTTCCCCAGTGAGGTCGAGATAATGAGTTCCAGCAGATACGCATGCCCTAGGTGGTCTTTCAGTCTCTTGTTCTGGACCGATTAATGGAGTATTGTGGCCACCTTACGACTGGAATCCCCAGCTTCCAATATTTGCTGGTGCAATTGATGACCACCCGGAAGCGGCGCACGAGATGGTCGAGTTCACTGGGGTTCGATATGTCCACGCAAAAAGCGTCAATCCCATGGAGTGGGGAACGAGAAACAATTGTGTCGAGTTTGTTTTGGGAACGGCCGGCAATGGCGAAAGTGAATGCGGAGCGTTCCCGATGTGTGGCAAGGGTCTCAGCTACCAAGAGTCCAGTAAAGCCAACGCCGAGGACGAGGATGTCAGCAGTTGTCATTTGGGAGGAGGATGGAGGAGAACAGGGACTAGTTTCTGTATTTTTGGTCTGAATACACTCTGCAGCGGTGTTTACAGCGTCAGACGCAAGACCTGGCGCACAAGGCGCGCAAACAATCAGAATCAGAGAACGCGGGAGAAGTTGTTTCACCGTGGCAGACCCAGAGCTCTTCTTTCTGGTCAGGTAATGTGTACATCAGGTACTGTGTGCACCGGAACTGTACAAACAACTTGCCATTGGCCAGCGCGTCGTGCACACTGGCACAGGGTGCACACAACATGCCATTGGCCGGCGTGTCTGTCGCGAACCAGCGGATCGGCGGGAGGAGGTACTTTCCCTATCAAGTAGTACTGGTCAATCCTCTGACCACCCAAACCTTAGCCGCTGGAACCACCAGTGGTTAGGCTTTGCACGGCAGGAATATGGCAGAAACGCTGCCGTCATCATTATCTGATTGCTCTATAGGCGTTGGGGCCGATTAGGTTTCCGGGTGTCGGTCCGAACGAGTCCGAACGCCTCTGTATACGAAAAGTTGTCGTGCCTCCTCGGCATTCCTCCAGACTGGAGCCTCCGCTCTCCGAGTCAAAGTTCCATGTAATCTCCGTATCATTATGATCAAGAATGAATCGCAACGAAGCTGAGTCCAACCATCACTCCACACTGGACTTCCCACCTCGACTCACCCCCGAGTCGACGGGCATCTTTTCGTTCACCAGGACGGGCAGTTGCCAGTTACGCACAGCCAAATTTGCAGATCGATGGCTTCGATACATTCCGTCGAGTCACCTCCAGGCCCGAATCGTCCTGTTGCCGTGAATTTCATGGAGTCACATAGACGCCAACATGATAGCTTTGCGGTGGCTAACGGCAGGCCATTTATCATCTAAGTAATCGCGATTTCATCTTTTTCTATTGTTGGTAGTTGCAGATAGCACAATCACCGCCTGTTCCTTCGTATGTCCCGCATCACGTATGGACTCAAACCCAGCGCGACCTCAAACCTTCTTTAATCCTATCCATCGCCTCACGAGCGTATTGAAACAGACATAAATAGCCCACCGTTTTCAACCGCATCTCGGAAATAATAATGGCGGCAGTTCACTATCTCGTGCTTGCTCTAGTACTCGGATTCGCCCTGATGAGGTTCAAGTTCCGCAAAGCACGAAATGGTCTCCCGCCGGGGCCGCCGGGTTTGCCATTCATTGGCAATGCACTCCAGATACCATTCGAAACTCCGTGGGTGACTTATTACGAATGGGCGAAACAATATGGTTAGAACTCGTACCCGAATAATCTACCAGCTCCTGATTAATTCCAGGCGAAATAATACACATATCTGTCATGGGGCAGTCAATAATTTTCCTGAGCTCCCCGCAAGCCGTCGCAGACCTGCTGGATGGCAGAAGTCTCATGTACTCGGACAGACCCAAGCTAGTGTTCTGCGGCGATTTGTATGTTGGCCCCGAGAGCCATTGAAATTTGCATGCTGACAGTCGTTCTACAGAGTCGGTTACAAGGACAGTCTGCCCCTTTGCGAATATGGGGATGGCTTCCGTGCCCAGAGAAAGTTGATATCTGAAGCATTGGGACCGCGCAATGCCAGTTCCTGGCGTGCTTTGCAGGAACGGAAAGTTGCCGGGTTTCTGAAGGACCTCGTCCTCACGCCGCACTTGTTCAGAAAACATATTCAGCGGTAAGATATTTTGGCTGTTGGTGTCACCGTTCCGATTTGGATTTTGGCCCCAGTGTGGTCGCGGGCATATCACTTGAACTATCTCATGGGTATACCGTCAGAAGACAGGAAGATCCCATGCTTTCCTTGGCTGAACAAGCAGATCTCAATTTTGCACAGGCAGTTGCTCCTGGCGCCTACCTGTGTGATGTGCTGCCACTCTGTATGCCCAGTTACCTTGTGATTCTGGTATCGTCCCACATTAACTCGCGATCCAGTGCAATACATACCTGATTGGACAGGAGTGAAATTTAAACAGGATGCTAGGAAATTTCGAACTACTATGGAAGCCGTCCGTGACGGCCCATACAATTCGGTCAAAGGACAAGTCGTGAGATATCTCTCTGATACTTGATCGTTCGCCACTAACAGTTTTATAGGCACGAGGCACCGCAAAGCCGTCATTGACGGCCAGCCTGATCGAACACGATGACAAACCCAGCCCGCAGAAAGAGATGATCTATAGGTGGTCATCAACCTCGATGTGGACCGGTAAGTTGAATTCCGATTATCACTGATGGCACTCGATTTACCCAATCTGACAGCATCGGTCGAGACTGTTCGTCCTCGTTTACTCTTTCCTTGTTTCGCGAAGTCTTCGTTAACACGATTCAGACCTTATCGGCTATCGAATCATTTTTTCTTGCGATGTCCCTCTATCCTGATATCCAGAGAAAAGCCCAAGTCGAACTTGATGGTGTGATCGGTATCGGCAGTATACCGACCTTTGAGGACCGCTCAAATCTCCCTTACCTAAACGCGGTCGTCACGGAGGTATGAATGCTTACAAGTAAGATTGGCCTCCGGTTGATTCTAATATATATGTGTCTCAGGTGTATCGTTGGAACCCTGCTACCCCATTAGCAATCCCACACCGGTGTAATCAAGAGGACACATACAAGGGCTTTCGAATCCCCGATGGCAGCATTATATTTGCCAATTCCTGGTCTTTTCATCCTTTCATTGGTCGCCAATTGTTTAACCTTTTCACTCAGGGGAATCATGCATGATGAGGCCATCTATCCTTCTCCGATGCAGTTCAAACCTGAAAGGTTCCTCGATCCGGGCAATGAGTCGTATGGCTTGAATCCCAACCCGCGCAAGTTTGCGTTCGGTTACGGGAGACGCGTATGCCCTGGGAAAGATCTCGCTGACGACGCTGTATTTATATTTGCGGCGATGACACTTGCTATGTTCAACATACGAACCAACAAGTCGACGACCAAAATAGGGTATACATCGTCTTTGCTGAGGTGGGTCCTGTTGGGATGTCAATAATATATTTTGGTTTCTAATCATTTTTTTTTGAAAGCCACCCCCAACCATTCGCATGCGATATCGTCCCCCGTTCACAAGCAATGAAGGCCTTTATTTTACGTTCCACGGTCGATGAATGAAAGTTTGCAAGAAAAATGCACGGACGGATGAGTTCAATTAGGCAGACGTCCATTGCATATGCCATATAGATGTTCTAGTAGAAGGTTGAAAAGAAATCTCGTTACAAGACTTCAAGGTCGACTTGCTTCTTGCTACCCAGTTAAAGTAGGCCAAAGAGTGGATGAAGACTCACTGTCTCATTCTCGCCGCTGGTCACTCAAATGACGACGGGGCCGTGCGGCGTGAGGAACCTGGAATAGCCACCATCTCTTCGAGAGGGTTCGAGTAGTGTTAACGTTTCGACCGAGTGTTCACATCATGCGTCACGGACCCTCGTGAGGTGAACACTTGGGACACTCGAGGACACTCGTACGCGAAGGTTCTGACTGGAGCAGAAGTCTGAGCTCGCTGGGAGATACGTCTCTGATACGTATCGGAGACAAAAATGATGGAGGTTCCGTCCATCATTTTTCTCGCCTCGGTTTGCCTGTACTGGCGCAGGTTCGATTCTATTTCCGGTCACTACCGCTCCTTTCCCGTTATGGCATCTAACTCCTAAAAGGATTATTTGGCAAAATATTTACCTTGACTCTTGAACTTCTGTCAACCTGCTCAAGTAATATGTTGCAACTCACATTACCGGTATCTACCCTCTGGCAATTTTTCAACCTCGGCTACGATCAGATACAGCCTGTAAGAATTTATTAATGTGATGCGAGCAAGACCCCATGCGTCTCTAGCGAACCTGCTCGTGCCTAGGCGTTTATTGATTGTGACAAAACCACAACGCCTTTCTAGCTGGCTTGTCCTTTATGTGTGTGCTTGTTGGTCTGCAAACTTGTGTTTCGTCTCCCATCATTTTTGTCTCGGATTCGTCTCAGATACAGTTGATCCCAGCGGGCTGGATGCTCTCGACTGGAGAGACAGTCTTCCAGAGACGCAAGAATCTTTGACCCGCCTTCTGGAGGAGATGCCGGCATCAAACTTGCCCAAACCGGCGAAAAGGATTTACCGGATCACAAAGCGAAAGACTTTAACACCGGAAAATCAGCCGAACTTTGGATCGGACATGTGCTGTGGCGCCTCAGTCTCCTCGTCTGGTCAGTGGGCGTGTGATGTCTATTTAAGCGCTAAAGCAGCATAAGTGGCGAAGAATGTCAACCATCCGCACTGCCTGTGTCACCGGTGCTGCCCAGGGTATCGGACGTGCTATTGCGCTGAGGCTCGCTGCAGATGGCTGTACTGTTGCTGTCAGTGACCTGCCCTGCAAAATAAGGATACTGGAGGATCTTGTCGACCACATTCAGAGCAAATTTGGAGCCAAGTCTGTGGCAATCACTGCGGATGTGACGGACGAGGGTGAGGTAGATAATCTCATCGCCGGAACGGTCCAGCGTCTGGGTGGGCTCGATGTGGTATGTGGCTGAGGTAACTAGCAAGCGAAACAAGTCGCCTCATGATTCGATTGCATTAGTTTGTGGCCAATGCTGGAGTCGCCACACTGGATAATATCCTTGACAGTAAGTGACACCACTACGGGGAACTCAACTCAAACCTTGATTGAACAGCCAGTATCGAAGAATGGGAACGTGTCCATGCAGTGAACGTCACGGGGACTTTTGTCTGCTACAAGGCAGCTGCAAAAGCCATGATCGCGCAAGGACGAGGAGGAATAATCATTGGTGAATTTCTATGTCGTCACAGTTCAACTTTCTCCATTTCAACGTGACCCTCAGGTGCCTCCTCCCTTGCGGCAACAAAAGGTCGGATGTCTGTAGGAGCGAGCTTCCATATCTTACCCATCAACTCCAAGGAGCGGATATGTCTTCAGTCTACGGCTCCTCCTCTGCTGTCCGGGCTATGACTCAATCCGCCGGTGAGCTGTCTCTCTTCCGCAACTAAACTATCAGCGACAGAACGTAGCTCAGGAATGGAGTCAGCACCGAATCCGTGTGAATGCGATCGCGTCCAAGGCGACTTACACTTCACTGCTTTCCGACACGAGCGTCGGGCCCAGCAATGTTGGTACAATTGTTGCCAGTCACTCAACCTATTGTTCGTCCCGATTGCTGAGCTGCATATTGACAGATGGACCACCGGGCTGCAGTGGGTACCGCTGGGACTCCAGAAGCCATTGCAGGCGTCGTCTCGATCCTTGCGTCCAAGGATTGCGATTTCATGACGGGTAAGGGTTATCCCCTCGGAGGATTTGAAACTCATTGGATATTCTAGGCCAGATTTTGAGTACGGATGGGGGGGTCTGGTTCGAATGAATATACGATGTCCTACTTAGAGGGCCATGTAAAATGCTCGTACATATCTTGCACGTTAAACACAATCCCGCGAGAGGTCGCTGCAGATATGATACTATCTGTGTATACCCATCATGTCCATGACGCGCTTGAAGTTGCTTTGTTTCTATTTTCGTACGTTCAAGCGATTCATGCTCAAAGCTCGGTGATCGAGTGGTGCCAGATATACGGTGGTGTAAGGGCGGAACCAGTTTGGCCAGCCAATACCTTGGAAGCTGCGGCACACGACCATCGATCCGAACTTGAAAGGATGTTCACTGTGCATCGTTATGCGAGGAACTCACCGGAAACGTACAGGGCGATGGCCATCCCGAAATATATTTCTTCGGTGTTTCGATGATCAAAGAAGATCCGCTCCCACAACGGGCGCGATGAACTGTCAGAACAAGAAAGAAGAGAACTCCGTCCAGCGCTTGAAGCTAGCTTGAAGTGCTGATCTTTCTTTAGAATCAAAGTGGACTCACACAGAAACGGGGTTCATCTTGCAAACGTTCGACTCGGCAAGGCGTCACCGCTACCAGAAGGAGTACCGTCCAAAGGGATTTACTGCGTGCTGTATTTATACCAATAAATTGGATCAATGTAGACGGTGATGGTGTTTGAATGTCGACTCAAGACTCCTAGTTCAGAGCCCAGGCGAGTCATGCTTTCTCCCGTGCTTATCCAGTGAGGGTGGTCAGCGACGTTCGTAGACATACGCAGCTTTAGAATATTATGAGGCTCGGGCGAGTCTTGATGCTCTGCAGTATGACTGCGGAGTACCGACGGCCCTGGGGACACAATGAACGTGGGTCGGGTTTCTAGGATGTTGTTCGGTGGGTCAAAATGGATCGTATCCACACACACCGACGGATGGACGGTGAACTAAGTTGGGTTGAAGAAACTGGATGCCGCGGCCCGTGAAGCCCATGAAGACAAAAATCAGAAGTGTCATCTGATCGGCATATGAATCAGCGGCATGGTGACTTCCGCTTCGGTCCTACTTCCCGCCAACGCTTCGGGGCGTGTGCTGCTGTCGAATGCCACCGGAGCCAACATCTGCAGTGCCTCACGCCAGAGAGTCGCCTGGGAGGTACAATTTCGGACGGCTGGGGTCCGCGGCCGCCAGAGAAGAAAATCTAGATAAGGAGTGCCATGTGGATGGCCTTTGCGTTGATCAGTATCTCCGAGAGGGGAGAGACATGATTTGGATGGTTTGGCGCCTTTTTCTTGCGCCCTAGGCTGCTAAAATAACCTCCGCGTCTAGCTAGACACATGGAGAAGCAGAATGCAAACGTGCGTTGAACTGGCCGGAAACACAAGCGCGTTTTAAGCGGCCACCTGCACCGAGCATCACATCAGATTGGATAAAATTCAAAGGGTGAATGATGATGGAGCACGAGCCAGTCTGTCCATTCGCCCGCCAGGATGTCCGACGCCCCGACTCTCAAGCAGCGTTTGCAAGGTGTATCCCTCATCTTTGCGTGAGTGAATCGCCGCTATCTGGCTCAGTGCACTGAGATTGCTTAGTTGCGGAACCGCTCTGTTCTCTGACGGTAAGGAAGGAAGCCACGGAGGGCAGAGTGTGAGAACTGACGTCTTTTCCTCGTCCAGGCTATGGCAATGGTATCATAGGAAGCGTCAACACTCGTCAGTCGAACAACCACTTTCCAGGTACTGCAACTGAGTTTTTTCAGTTCTGAAGCGTATCTATGGCACGGACGCGTTCCCTGAAAAGTACAGCACCACTCTTAACAGTGTGGTGTTCGTTGGGACAATCCTCGGCATGCTGTCGTTTGGTGGGTTGCGAGCTTAGGTCCAACACCGATCATTCTGATTCTGCGTAGGCTACATATCGGACAAGGTTGGACGGAAATTCGGGATGGTAAGCAACTCTACACGTCCCGCTCTTATCTTAAGTTGAAGTTTTGAGTAGATGGCCGCTTCTGGCATCGTCGCATTCTTCTCTGCCCTGTCGGCAGCCTCTTCCGGTGCCAATCACAGCGTACACGGACTTCTTGCTATGCTCATCACCTGCCGGTGCGTCGCAATGAACCTTGCGGGTCTTGTTCTAATTTCTCTTGCTCAGATTCTTCCTCGGCATCGGTATTGGTGCAGAATATCCATGTGGGTCTGTCTCCGCCTCGGAGCAGACGGAGGGTAAAGCCATCGCGAAAAATGCGCAACATCGCTGGTTTGCGTTAGCTACAAGTATGCGTCACCCCTGCGGTTTTTTCTGCACTCCAATTGATACAAATGCATCGCAGACTCTATGATCGACTTGGCCTTCTGTGTCTCGGCCTTCATTCCGCTTTTGATGTTTTGGATGTAGGTCTTCTTCTTTAATGTAGTTCCCCCCGCTTACCGCACCGTAGTTGCGGGCCCAACCACTTGCGCGCCGCATGGCGTCTATCGCTTGGCCTCGGGTTTTTCCCGGCCGCAGCTGTCTTTGCATGGCGGTGGGCGATGGAGGAGCCAGAGTTGTACAAGAAGAGCTCCATGAAGTCCATCAAGATCCCGTACAGGCTCGTCCTGCGCAAGTACGGCGTCCGCCTCGCCGCCATCAGCTTCACCTGGTTCCTCTACGACTTCATTGTGTACGTCTGTCGTGCTCATATTAATACCTCCGACTAATATTTTGCCAGCTATCCCGTACGTTTTCCGTTCTTCCTTCCTTACACCGACTCACTCGTTCAATATTAGTTTGGGATCTACTCTTCCACAGTTGTTGACACGTAAATATCTCCTCCGCAACTAGCTTAGCGTCTCTCACCTTGTTTCTAGCATCACCGGTGGGGACTCCTCCCTCACGACCGTCTTTGGATGGAACGTCGTGATCAAGTGTGTTTATCCGCAATCCACCATGCCACCCCAGCTCACCTTCTCCGATCCAGCCTGTTCTACATGCCCGGGACGATCATCGGCGCCTTCGTCGTTGACTATCTTGGCCCCAAATGGACTATGATCACCGGCCTGCTCTTCCAGGCGTTCTTTGGCTTCATCATGAGCGGACTCTACGACCAGTCTGCCTCTTTCTTTGCAAGCCGCTTTTCGTTATTGAATCCGCTTTGTTAGACTTAAGAAGCACATCGCGGGCTTTGCTGTGATCTACGGCATCTTCCTGTGCTTCGGAGAGTTTGGTCCCGGAAACAACCTCGGTTTGCTGGCGAGCAAGAGCAGCCCCACTGCCGTGCGCGGGCAGTTCTACGGAACTGCCGCCGCCATCGGCAAGATCGGCGCCTTTGTACGTCCTCCCACAATTGCGTTTCCATATCTTGCTCACCACTATCCAGGTTGGAACTTGGGGTGAGCTGGACTGCTAATCAATCGCTGCACTAGAATACTGATTGCTTCAAAGCCTTCCCGCCTATGATTGAGGGTAACTCACTTTCAATGTGTCTCAACGCTTAACTGACTCGCCGCCTCCCCAGCGTTCGGTCGCCATGATCCTGACAAGGGCAACACTGGCCCGTTCTGGGTCGGCAGCGGTACGTTCCATCTCATGCACAGATGTTGCGGATATTGAGCGTCCGCACACAGGTCTGGCCATCCTCAGCGCCATTGTCACCTTTTTCTTCATCCAGCCCCTCGACCACGACGGTATGGCCAAGGAGGATCTCATCGTGCGTAGTCCTTCTCGTGTATAATGTCTATATATACTCATCGTGCCCCTGCAGTTCCGCGAATACCTCGAGGCGAACGGCTTCGATACTTCGGGCATGGGTCTCCCTGGATCCACCGATACTCAGACGTCGTCCGTCCCTGACGAGCTCGAGGAGAAGGAGAAGGTACCCGTGTAGTTGCTAACAAGTACATGTAGTTGCGGAGTAATGATTTGCTTAATGTTTGACGAATGCTATGGTTTATGTTATTCTCGCCTAAAATGAGTGGACGAAAAGCGAAATGTGATACCCTGAGTTGTTCCACGAAAAGGTCCTGGAAATAGACGCGACGCGCCTTCCAGTGATGGCACTTGACCGTGACAAGTACGCGTATGCCTGTCACGCCGTGACGAACGACAGTCTTCACCATCTACCATGTCCTCCGCGTCTGCCTCGACCTCCAAACCCGCTGAGAAGGTGGCTGCCGCAGAAAAGCCAAAGGAGGCGCATCAGGCGCAACTGGGCGTCCTCGAGGAAGACGACGAGTTTGAGGAGTTCCCTGTAGCAGGTGCGTTCTACCACCTTTTCATACTCGTGGCAGGATTGAGAGTTAACTGTTCTGTTCTTTTGGGATAGACTGGGACGACGCGCAGACGGACTTGGCTCACCTTGGTGGGTCCGCGCCGGGGGCCGCTAAGAGTGGAGGTGACAAGCTGTGGGAGGATAACTGGGACGACGACGATATTGAGGACGAGTTTAGCGTGCAGCTCAGGTATGTCCTTCTGCGCGGTTCTGGGGAACACAACTCATTTCTTGTCATTCAGGAATGAGTTGACGAAGAAGAGCAAAGGAGGCGATGCGATGGAGCATTAGACTCATTTTTTGTTGTCTCATTGTACTGCAACCGATCGATTTCACCATTGCCCGAAACAATGTCAGTTTCAAATCTCTGTATGTTCACATCGACCATCAGGATCGTCGCGACAAAGTTTTCTGAGCTGCTTTATAAATTTCCATTCTAATTTCGGGGACTTTTCCATTCTAGAATTCTGGTCTGCACGCCGGTCTCGACGCGTTCATCACCAGACGGCAATTCAATAGACTTCGGGGATCTTCTCTGGTTGGCACTGAGCTGTCGGTGCGATACTAAGAGCCTCATTGGTGTGTATCTATTGGTGTGTTTTTCTCGGCGATGCGGATCGAATGTGAACCTACTGAAAACCCCGCGCCCTCCCATGAATTTTATCTTAGAACATGCATATTGATGAACCTCATGCCCGCGAGGCTCGAACCCAGCCTGAGACACGTCACCGGTCTGCGTGTCTGCGCGCTGAAAACCACCCATTCCGACTCCGACTTTAGCCTGTAGGTAAGTTTCCCTCCCACGTTAGATGCGACAGCACTTGCCATGGTTTGAAGACCAAGAGTTTCCTTTGTTCTCAAATGACGATGTCGTACTCTGTTCAGTCACTCTTCTCATCAACCGCAGCCCAAAATTGGGGACGTTGTGCCGGCGAATACCGATGGCTCCGATTCAGTTCGAGAAATGACCAAAATAGTGGAACAGTCATTCAGTGGAAGCCACGTCTAGGCTCACCGCCACCTGCTCCTATTACACTCCCACCCTGCACCCCATCCCGCCACACTCTTCAGACCAATTGTGCGGCAATTTGTGCCCCATCCGGGTCAAGATCGATACCGTGAAAGGTGGCTAAACTTAATAGTAGTATTCGAACTCCCTTAATAAATCGCTATGGTTTTGACAGGCTCGAGCGTAGGATCAAGAAGGATCAAGATCACAGCGCTTTCAACAGTGATCATTCCCTCCGGAAGATAAAACATGGGAGTTGGCTGCGACAAGATCTTGGTTCAGGAAGCCGTTGCTTTCGCCTCTCATCATTCCGTTTTGTCTTTTTTTTTTTTTGCCTCGCTACAATGGCTTTGGGAAATCTGTTCTTTCCTTGGAGCTTCTTGATGACGGCAGTAGACGCTTTACGAGCCGTCTCGGACTGAACGTTTCTCTTGATATTCTCTAGTTCATCAGGAACTTCGGAACGTACTACATACAAAGAAATGAGAAGTCTTTCAAAGTTCGTGATTTGTTCCTGATGTAGCTGTTAGTCTATGCCTTCCGTCGTCTGGTGAACAAATGAAATTTGTGGCCTAAAGCGGGATCTGCTGGACCCAACGAAGTGGCAGAGACTGCACAACCTCAGCTGGCCGCTGAGGCAGACCAACAGGAAAAAGCCTCGAAAGTGCGGAGCACTGAGAGAGGCGACCCGAGGAAGCGGCCAACAAAAAGACAGCGGTGTTCACAGAGTAACAGATGGGAGAGGAAGTGGAGGAGACGGGGATTGATCGACGAGGGAGACTGTTTTCCGACTCGAGGTGCAAGGTTGAACATGCCAGAAAATACAAAGTGAGAAGCAGCGTCTGCAATTGCGTTCTGCTTTGTGGGGATCTAGTGAGACTCAAAAGTGAAGTCTAGACGGCAAGCAAGGCCAAGGAAGTGCCGAATGAGCCTCATGGTAGGACCTGAGTGAATGGAGAGGTTCCGAATGGCAGCGTTGACATCCTGATTGTCCACGTGGAAGATGATGTGTTTGCCAGAAAATTTTGGACCCCAGCAAAGAATCACATGTAGCACAGCAAAAAACTCCTTGAATTGGATATCCCGGGAGGCATAACGTTTTGGAATGCGGATGGAGAACCAGCTCAAGCCGTAAACACCGCCAGCGCCCTTGGTGCTGCTGGCATCAGCGTAAATTTCGACGGTCTCGCGGGACAGGGTGATGAGGTGAACAGACACTGCTTTATGCTCCACCACCATGTCCGAATCACCGCATCTAAAAATGAAGCCGCTAGAGAAGACTGTCAGTGAATTGAACACTGTACAGTAAACTCACAGCCCAAAGACTTTGGCATCGCAAAATTGCGACCATTGAAGGTGCAAACTGCATCTCATCGAGCACACTATTGCCCCTATGAACATTATGCCTGAAATCCTGCATTATTGCCAAGTGTAATTTCGAATGACCTACATAAGGACACTTTGCTGAATGCAAGGTCCATCTGCCTCTTCTCGGAGGCGAAGGGGATGTGCTCGGGGTTCTTGGAGACGGCTTCGGGATGTATCGGACAGCGAGCACGATGTCTTAGACGTCTCCTGCCAAGTAGTGAGAAAGGAGCCGATGCGGAACACGGGATCGGAAGCCAGTTAACTTGGCATTACCGCATATGGTTGCCGTGTGGCAGTGACCCGCGGAATCATTTTGTCACCGCACTCGTGGCCACACATTGACATCGCAAAATACGCTCACAAACCCTTTGTTCTCCTGGAATGGCATCTACTGGGTCCACTGCTGTGTCCACTCCACCATGTTTCCTCCACATTTAGTGTCTCTTGAATGAAGATATTGTTTTGGCAGGTTTTGGCTCCATCATGTCTTGCAGCCACATGTCTTGCACTCCCGGAGGCGATACATTTGGCGTCCTGCACGTCCCATGTCAGTGTTTGGATTACCTCCGTTCATACCAACATATTTGCCAAACATCACCAGATAAAAGTGTCCAAAGCAAGGAGCACCAGCAGCAGCAATCTTTGGGCCCAATCACTGCATCCGACTCCCTCCCTGTGCGCAGCAGCCTTCAGCTTTACATGGCTCACGTTGACTGCTACCTTATATTGGGGTGTGAGATTTCTCTTGATACCGACAAGCTCATCAAGGAGCACATCACGACCTAGCACATGTTCCTTCGTCAGGTACTAGGACTGAATCCCCACTCCATACTCACTGTTCTTTTCACGGAAACCAGCATGATGCCGGTGCACTTCAGGCATATTTTTCTGGCTATTGGCCGACTGAGGTACATGGTGAACGTTCATCCCCGTCGTCATGTTCACGACACATTACTTGATTCTATTGTGCTCCTACGTGAAGGGCACCTGGGCTGGGCTTCTGATTTAACGACTCCCGAGTCCTGATGCCTATCATCAGTGCGACAGCCAAGGAAAGCCGAGGAACTACTCTGCACGGAGTCCATTGAAGCCCAAGTAAAAAAGTAATTGTGATTGCGGATGCTGGCTTGCAATACGACATAGATTGTCTGGTTAAAACTCACCTACTTCAAAACCGGCTGGAGCTGGATGCTGACAAGTCCCTTAGACTCGTCACTCGCCACTTACGACACTACCTCCACATGGCAGTTGTTCTTGCGCATCGGAAGGACATCACTAGTTGTTACTCAGGGACCACAATCTGAGCATTGAGCGCCATCGGTATCGGTCGCTACTGGGCTATCGTTCCACGCGAGCACAGACTGTGCAGACTATGCCGAGGGGCAGTTGAGGACAAAACTCATGCACTGCTAGACTGCGACGTAGAGCCCCGACTTGTGGCAATTTGCACTCATTTTCTGGACACACTCTTAGATAGTGATCCGGTGTTCATGGTTTGGCATGGTTCAGTCTCCAACTACGACTTCCTGCTCCGTATGATTGCATCGAGGCACTCAATAGGGTGTGTTGCAAGGTATATTTACAATGTCCTCGCACTGTACCACAAATTCCCTCGTTTTGTACCCATTGTATATAGAAACATCTGTTGATGACAGCAGTTTCCCCCAACTACTCAGTTTTATTGCGAGGAGGTGTATGTGTTATTCACCTAGTATGTACGTTTTCACAACAATAGGACAGTAGCTCGACTGTAGCGCACATAGGACACGGTGTACGTAGGTACAGCACCTGCTTGTTCCTTATAGGGACCTCTGCAGAATAATACCTCCTCCTCCTCCTCCATTCCAAGAGGGTGAGAATGTGGACCACCAGTGTAAATTGCGCTGAACGGCGCGGGATATTCGGCGACGGGAGAAAGAGTTTTTGAAAGTGGATGCAAAATTGAACATTGCACGGACGAAAGCACGAGAGTGAGGAATGACTGAACAGAAGATCAGATACCCTCTAAGCTCAGCCAGCTTGTGCAGTGTGCAATGTGTCTTCTCAGACCATGCCAAAAGCAAGGATTGGAGGTACCAAGCTTGTCTTCCGGAAGCTGAGCCTCCATAGAAATAGAGTCAAGAATGATGCTGAGGCACTTGAGTTGAGTTGTCGGCCCCTCGACCTTGGACTCCTGAAAATTTAGGCCAAGGGCGTGGGCCAGTTTGTGCACCCAGGCAAGTGCTGCATGAACAAGGGCCGAAGGTGGCTTGGGACGGAATATTTTGAGAAAATCATCCAGGTAATGACGGATTTGAGCAGGGATGTGGTGCGAGAGGATCCAGTGGAGTGCCTCCAAAAAAAAGTTGAAGATGTATGGTGCGGAGCGCAGGCCAAACATGAGAAAGAGCTCATAGTAGAAGCACTCTTTCCATTGGTATCTGAGTAATGGTCAATCTGCCAGACAAATTGGGATGTGATGAAAGGCTTGTTAAAGATCAAGCTTGATTATGAGAGAACCCGGGCCAGAGGCCGCTAGATCCTCCACAGCTTGACAGAACAAGTCATATGATATCCTGGCCTCAGAGTCGGGGATGCCATCGTTCACGGAGCGTCCGCAAGGCCAGGACAAGTGATGGATTTGGGAGAGTTTCCCTGAGTGCTTGCGCACAGCAACTCCGAGAGGGGATGAGCGGAAATGAGGAAGGGGTGGATGGGTGAATGGGCCACAGATCCGACCCTTCAAAAGTTGGGCAGATATGGACTCGTCGACACTGTTCGGGAACTGGAACACTGAAGGCAGGTTGTGACTTGTTTGGGAAAGGGACCGATCCCCGCCGAAACCAATATTGGCTCCATGGTCAATGATGTGGAGCAACATTTCTGGAAATTTGGGGTCCGGATAATCATGGAGGAAGAATACCCAGACAGCGTGATTGAGTGTAGACACTACACGTGGAAGGGAGTCCGTGTTGGGAGGAGCAGAATTTGCACGGGGATCCAAATTTGGACATGCGGCCAGGTAGAAACACGGCGGAAAGAGATGGTCGTTGGCCAAAAGAAATTGGGCTCGAGGTGTATAGGTTGGAGCTTCAGCACGAAGATTGCAGGACATAGCTGGGGTAGTGAGAGTTGCCGTAGACTCAACGAAGACGAGCAATGGCTTGGCAGGGCCCGATAAAACAGGAGCAGACCGTAATGGTCTAGTGAGTGGCAGCAAATCAGCCGGTGTAGAGAGAGGTGCAATGGACTCTAAGCAGAGGAGCAGCGGAAAGCCAAGCTCAGCACTCAACGAACCCACAGAGTGTTGCCATTTAGGGGGAGTAAAGTGTTTGGAGCGAACACGGCATCCATACAAAGTGCGGACAAAGGCCTCCAAAGATTGCCGTAGAGGTGGCCTGGGGATGAACAGTTTTGAGTGTTGCCGTGACACAGGGGAGCTTCAAATGAAAGAAGACGATGCCAGAGACCAAGAAGAGCTGTGGGAATAGCTGGAGGCGAGGGATATTCTGGCAGGGTCAAGTGGCTCAAAGAGTGGCACACCGGTCTCAATTCCTGTCAAACCAAGGAAATGAAATAAAAAACAGCCGCAAGCATGCTAAGATAGACCTCATGGACTTGCGGCACACATCACATGATGTGACCCCAGCCAAAATCTGGCCATCAATCCATTTTGCATCAAACTCTGAGCCTAATGGTGGCTGCCTTTGGGACCAAATAAAAAATCCAGCACCAAGGAAATGTTCCCAGGATACTTTGGAATGTTTCCTTGGTACTGGATTTCTCAAATAGTACCAGAAAAATGTGCCATTGAGATTTTCGTCAAAAATCACGCAAAACACGTGATGTGTGCCGCCAGTCCATGAGGTCTATCTTATGAGATGTAGGTAGAAGGAAAGTGAGACAATGAAATGTAAGCGTGCAACATGACCTGTCAATCAAGATCTGTGGGAAGGTTCCTCCTCTTGCATAGACCCCGGCTGATATTCTCAACTGCTTCTGTTATAGCACCAATTCAAGCAGATACCTGCTCCATTTAACCATGTAGATTTTTTCAACCTCAAGTGGCAACAATTGCAGTAATGGTAAAGCCTAGGCTCGTTACCAGCCTGCCTCAGCGGCATATCTTTGAACCCAGTACCGAAAGAAAGCCGAGCGCAAAGGTTCGTGCTGTGTTCCGCAAAGCGGTTGCGAGTGCGCAGCACGAGGACTTGGCCGTGTTCTGCGAAGCGGTTGTGAGTGCGCAGTGCGAGGACCTAGCTGTGTTCTGCAGAGCGGTTGCGAGTGCGCAGCGTGAGGACTTGATTGTGTTCCGCGAAGCGGCAGGTTCGGGTCAGCGCGAGGCCCTTGCTATGTTCCGCAAAGCGGCAGGTTTGGGTCAGCGCGAGGCCCTTGCTGTGTTCTGCGGAGCAGCAGGTTCAACCAGGTCTGAGCGCGAAGCGCGAGGCTCTTGCTGTTTACCGCGAAGCGGCAGGTTCGGTCAGCGCAAGGTCCCTGCTGTGTTCCGCAAAGCGGCAGGGTGGCAGCGCCAGGTCCCTACTGTGTCCCCTGTGATTCAACAATCTTAGTTGATATCACAATTTCTCGCTTTGACCGTCACCGCCACCGTTACGTCAGCGCAGCTTTCTTGAGGTGCCGGTTCCTGGTTTCCGCAGAGCGGGGACCGGGGAACTCGGCCCCAATGTAAGCGAGCACAAGGTTTGCAGTGTGAAGCGGCGGGTCACAGCTTGCTTTTATCACAGAAGCAACATACCAGTAACAGTACGCCCACCACACACCATCACGACATCACCATATCTGTCGCTTTGACCGATGACGTCACCCTTCCTTCCCACTGCCGTCCTGGCGCAGCGGTTAATGTGCCAACGCCCGCCGTCCCTGACAGGCCCCGCGTTCGATCCCGCCGCCAACCCATCAACACATCCATATTCCTCGCTTGGACCGACACCACTGAAACGGTGGCTCAGGCTCTAACGCTGCAAATGCTAAACTGCTCAAATCCCTCCAAGGCGAATGACTGAGTTGATGACAATCCTCACAAAATGAGCCTTGCCAACTAAAACTCGAATCAACGACAAGTTGAATTCAGAACACAAAACACCCCTCAACGACGCTAGATAACTCTGATGAGTAGATTGCCTTTTAGGACGAGGGTACGTGCTAAGAGGATACCAGAAGAGAGAATATCTTGTTTATAATAGACCAAGGAGCTAATGGCTCAACAGGGATTACAAGAGTTGGATTTAGTAAGACTTGTTTGACTTAAAGCCGAGCAAAGTCCCACAAAGGTTTGGTTGGATTTAGAGCTTCCAAAAGCTATAGAGCGTAACGGTAAAAACCGGCAAGTGGGGGTGGGCTTAAGGACACATAATCCATGGAGCAAATGGCTCAACAGTAGATAACGACAGGTTTGGTTTGAGAGACCAGTTGCACTAAAGACAACATGTCCAACACAGCGGTTTAGATTTAGAGCTTCTCAGCTTTAAGAGTGTAACGGTGCAAGACCGGCAAAGGTGTGGGTGGTTTAGACCCATGGGCGTGTTAGACCCGGTTGGTGGGTGGTTTAGACCCGTTTGTGTCCCGAAGGCGTGTAACTCCATGTTCTGTGTCCCTAAGGTGTGTAACTCCGTGTTCTAGTAACCCCGTGTTCCAGTAACCTCGCTTAGGTGGGACTGTGATCAGCCAATGCTATGGGATTTCAATACCCATCACAACATCCGATATCACCAGTTTATCCCATCCTAACGTATTAAGTCCAAAACATACTAAAATACAAGGCACAAGCTCAAAGGCTCACACAAAGTCCAAAACCAAAAGATATCAAATTCTAGTAGAAACCTTGTTTAAGGGTTTGAACAGAAGTTGAGCCTAAACCATACCCTGGATGTAGGAGCGTGATTGCTTCCCACTAGCTAGGTATAATTCAGTGTCTGAACGGCACCCCGGATGTAGGAGCGTTATTGCTTCCTACTAGCTGGGTACCGCTCAGTCTTTGATTACACCCTGGACGTGAGAGTGTTATAGCTTCCTACTAGCTAGGTATGGTTCAGTGCCCTACAACCACCAAATGCCCCTCCTTATATACTGTTACATTGGTGCTTAAAATGGTGAGATTACTGTACGACGGCTAAATACAATCGAGTCAGTCAGCAATCTTGGTATCAGGTGTACACTTCGTATTTATGCCATTGGATGATCATAGCCCTATATGTCTTCTTGGTGTAGTGCCTAGATACTAATCAGACACATTGGACAGGTAATTCAATCACTGAGGAGACTGGGAGTCATCTCTCCTGTTGAGAGGGATTACTCTCTAAAGCTCCAGGATTAAGTTGCCTGCACTTGCAATACTCACAGGACACCAGGGATTAACCATAGCTTCCTGTAGGTACCAAGTTTGCCTAGGATTTAGCAAAACTCGCAGAGTTAAGCCAGGTGTCTTGGGATTTAGCCCCTATACGACACTGACACGTCTGCTTCCTAAGTCACGACCCCGCTAAATCATGTGTCCTTTAGTCACATGTCCCAGCACGTCTTCAGATTTAGTACAAAGGCAACCAAACAATGGCTTCCTCGACGTGTTCTGACTCCCTCCGTCTGATACTAAAATCACTAAGGTGGATAATATGTCTCCTATATGATATTCGGCTCTGCTGTAACTAAATCCAGTGGTGCTGGATTTAAGTTGGTGTATAAACGGACTAAAGCTCTATGACCCTAAAACCCGCAAAGGCCTAAGTATCATTGAACCATCGTCTTTAGTGTTCCTTCGCAGTTATGCCTAAGTCGGCCATCTCGGAGCTTAATGCCAACTCCCCGATGCGCGTGAATGCCTTGAAAGTCGCAAAATGCGTGATTACACGTGTTGAGCAATTCACGGCTTATCACCGCCACCTCCACGTCATCATTACGGCAGCCTCGTTCCTCGTTCCTCTGACCAACAACCGTCCATTCCTCGTCCTCCCGACGTCTATGCACCCGATCCAACCAGCTATGCACCCCTCTGCCAACCCCCCAACAAGCTACTACCCCGCCACCCTCCATGGGCAACATCGCCGAGCGGGCAATCCCGCCATCCCGCCGCCACCCGCCGCCACCACAATGTACGTTGTTCAATCCTGCCCATTGTCGTTCCTTTATTCAGCGTATTCGCCATTCCAATGTCGCATCCACCGAGGACGACATTCATTTGGGTGTATGCACTGATTCACCCCTCAGCGCAGACTGCCAGTACCACCGCGCGCACCGTGCCCAGCAAACCGCTGCGCCTACCGTTCCCATTTCAGCAAACCGCTGCGCTCACCACGCCCATTTCTATTGCGTTCATTGCGACGTCGCGTTTCCCACCTGCGAGTGGTGTATGCCTGGGGTTGCAGTGGTTTACTTGCTGGGGGATGTGAGTGGTTTAGCTCTTCCTTCCCTTCAATATAATCCGCTGCCACTGCGGTATCCTTACCGACTGCCCCTGATGTCGCGCATTACCACTGCGAGGTCAACATTCACACATTGTTACGTGGGGCGACCAGCCGGAAACGATTGACAACATACTTCTTACCAGGATGGAAAGGCGACCACCGTATACATGTTTCCCTACGTTCATGTAAGCATCTCCCATGTCGTCCATTGCCACGACTTGCTGACACTCGTTTGCAGTGTTCATCCTTACCTATCAATACAACCGTTTCTTGAGCGACGAGAGTGCAGCAAGAAACCCCTGGCATTCAAAGTTCACCAAGATGGAATTATGGGAGTGCATCAAGACTGTCTGTGTCAAGAATGTCGTACCACCTCAATGTCGGCCAACGTCAGCACTCTCTCTCCATCCCGCATACCAGGCCGGGCCCCCAAAGCCATCCCCATCAGGGCCATCTGCATCGCCAGGTTTTCGTGACGCCTTTGAATAGCGCAGCGTGAAATAGTAATGGTCATCCATCCCACAATGACCCTGGAAGTTCCATTAGTACCCGTGAAGACACTAAACATCGTCAGCTTGCTGTAATCCTCTGGAAAATCCATGTACATTCTGATTTCCTCGGGCGGGGAATCTTCCGTCGGCGCAACAAAATTCTCGGACAACATTCGGCGCAATTCGAAAGGCGTTGACATCCCTTCGCGGGAGCACCAAAGTTTTCACGACAAGCTGCGCGACGTCAGTAACTTGTTTTCTATTTGTGGAGAGGATAGATACTGACGAGACGAGATTACAGTGTATAGGCGCATGGTACCGCGCCCAGTACGGGGCGCTGTTAAAGGAAGACCGGAAGACCTTTGGAACACTGCTCGGTGGTTTGGCCGAGGCCGTATGCAGAAAGCTGCGCAAGCCACAGCTCCTGCACTTCTACTTGGGGCGACATTATGACAACCGCGTGGAACCGCGAGTGGTGGCGCGCATGCGAGCCTTGGATAAACGTGCGACGCATACCGGGGAGGTGCTGCCACACAGAATCGTTGTGCAAAATGAGTTGACGAAGGAGGTTTGGGACGAAGAAACGGAGGTGTTCCAGGAAGAGACGTTGCGGGCGCTGGAGCGGGAATATGATATCACGTTGAAGGCGTGGAGGGAATCGCTCGCTGACAACCCCGCAAGAACTCCGGAGCAATTCAGCAACTCGCTGAAGACAGCAGCGCACTACCTGCAACCGTTCTGCGACGCCATTGAGGAACGTTTTGGGATGTGCGTCTCGTTAATGCTGTGCGGCCCAATAGGAGATCGGGGTGGACAAATCGAGATGAGAAGGTACGTGGAGAACGAGACAGAAGCTAGCGAGTTGCAACTGACATCGTCTTAGTGTGCATTCGGGAAAAACACGGGGCCTGGTGGAGAAAGATTGGCCTATGCACAACCCTCAGGGGTTTTGGGCCGTGGAGACGAGTATGGTCGATTTCGCGCACCATGTGTTTTGTGAGTGCTGGTCGTAGACGAAAGGGAATTTTATTGACGGTACTATTACAGCGAGGTCTGAGTGTGATGGACGGAGAACAGCAGTCCAAGACCCAGACTATGTGGCTGGCTTGTCAGGGTCAATGGTTGAGCCAATGAGTGTGCCGGTGGCGGTGAGCGCGGGGACAACACTCATGGCTCCGGTGACGACGCCACTCACGGCTCCGGTGAGGATGAGCACGGAGACGAACGCGAGGGAGCAGGCAGCAGAGCAAGTGGCTGTGTCTCCCAATGGGGATGATGTGCATCGACAAATTGTGGCTGGCGAAGCTGTGGCTGATGGAGGTGTGGCTGACGGAGGCGCGGCGGGGGAGGAAGGAGACATAGGAGAGAGTGGGGCGGGTGTCAAGCAGCAGGAGCCGCAGACGGAGGCGGACAAGGCGGCGGCGCTTTGCTGGCAGCAAAGCGACCGGCAAAAATGGACGGAAGAATTGACGAGGGCGCACGGCGCTTTGGAGCGGGGGAAGAAGTGGGGGCTGGAATGGGCAACGTGTGTGGAAAGGTTCTACGACTTTGAGGCTGCCTGGGGTTTCACCGCGGAGGGGGGCCAGATCTCGACGGCTGGTAGGCCACCAGCGGTCCAGTGGTGGCTGGGGAGGGGGAGGCAGTGGCAAAAATTCGTGGGGCTCAGAGAATTGGGCTCGAGAGGGAACGAGAAAACGTATGTGAACGTGTGGTGGAAATGGTGGATGGGAATACAGCCGAAGGGAAGGGTTTGGGGAGACGGAGCACCATCGATGCCAGATGATTGCGACTGGCACCCTGTGGCGAGGTTACACGGGAAAAACGGAATCCTCCAGGTTATGGCGTCGTTGTTGTGGTGGGGAGATAGAGTGGGCAAGGGGAAAGACACAATGGACTATCTGGCGTGGACGACGGCCGTGACCGACGTGGCCGAAGTGTTGCGTGAGCTGTTGCGCCCTGGGTTGATTAAGAGACTGCATGTCTTTCTGTGCGATAAAACACGTACCTTGAAACTGACATTCTTTGAAGATTGGACGATGGGGAAGGAAAGGGAAAGACGACGAATGCCAAGGGCAAGAGAAAGGCGAGGGATGCTGATGACGAGGAAGAAGATGAAGATGGAAACGTTGAGTAAGTGAGCCTGTTGTGAGACGGAAAAAAGAGACTTACTGGAAATGTAGAGAAGTCGTGGAATCTGGAGAGAAAGCAACAAGACGGTCGACTCGACAAGATGGTGGTGCAAAAGAAAAGGAGGCAGTGGTGACGGCGGGGCTGTCAAAGAAGAAGCAGAGGAAGAGGAGGTAGATACATGAAGGTCGGGGAGAGAATGAATGACAACGTGTGTGTGGGCGTCTATGGACTTCGTCGGCGATCACTTGATGTCACGTGATTGTCGGATAATCCTGAATAATTAAAAGACCGGCGGTGGCGGTCTGCAGCATTTTCAAGTGGAGGGAGCGATACACAATATTATTGCGGATGTGTACGACGTGTACTTCTGTGTACCTCCACGAGCCCTAGCTGTAATATAAAGGATAAATGGCCTGGCTGTAGCCAGGGGCAGTAATTCAAATATGCCTGGACACAGCCAGGCGCCTGGCTAGCTAACCTTATATAATACCTATTAGGGGATTTATTTGGGGGCTCCCTGGGCCAGAAAATGGGCGGGCCTGGACCATTATGGTGCCCCTTTTAGAGCACTATTTTAGCTACTAATAATGCTCCCTAAACGGGACAGATATTGTGCAGGGAAATATATTCAGGTGCAGTGTGGACGGCTATTTGTTCCTCTGAACCTCGGCAGTATCGGCGCCAGCTTTGGTACTGTTTGGTTCACTTGCTCCAGGACCCGCCGCTTCCCGCTCCCGCTCCCGCCCGCCCTCGCTAGCGAGCGCCAGCAGCGCAGCCACCATACCTCGTCGCCGTCGCTTCCACAGCTCTCGTTCTGCTCATAAACATCCGCCCGCCCGCTCTGCTTCCCCCGCCCCGCTCTGCTTCCCCCGCCCCGCCCCGCTTCCCCCGCCCCGCTTCCCGGCTCCGCACGCCCCTGCACAACCGCAGATCCTCAGCTAGGTACATCCTTCATGTCGCATTGAGATTCGCAGGCCGCTGTTGGCACCCGCCGCCCCGCCCTGGCCCCGCCATCCCGCTTTCTGCTGTGCGCCGTATTTGTTGCAATCCTACATTTCGTCATCCATGTGTACATAGTCCATGGTGTAGCTACTTGAATACATTCTGCTTCTCATCCACATTCTCCCTGTGCCCTTCAAGTTCCTGAGGGCGGCTCGAAAATGAGGGCACCTCGAAAAGATTCTAAGTCCACTAAGTCATGTGATCACTCTCCGCATTTTCTCTCTAAGTCCCCTTCACCTCATTTTTTGTTACAAGTCTCGCATAATATATTCATAGGCATAGGTGCATAGATCTAATGTACAATTACAGTTTATTTGGGAGCCGCCGCGAGGCCGTTGCAAGCCCAAACAACATCTTCCACTGCTGCCCGCCAACTTGCGCCCGGCTGTATATCCGCCTTTTTCTCCGCCTCGCCCCACCAACCCAACGCAGCTATGACCGACCACAAACCATTGATCCCTGGGACCATCAGTGTGCCCCAGTCAGCCCCGCACTCGCTCATCTGGATAGGCCTCCCGTCATCGTCCTTATCTCGCCAAGCAGGCTGGAGTTTGGTCCACCAATCCCACCACTGTCGCTCGAAGACAGACAAACTGCCCACGGCCGGCTTCTTCTCCCGTGCGTCCTTAATCCACTTCTTCACCGCGAGCGGTCGCCCGTCCGTCTTCAACGTCGTCGATCCCGAGTGGAAGCCATAGGATTTCTCCATGGCGAGATACGCGCAGAGCAGTCGGTTATAATCGTGGCCCAGGTTTGCACTGAGAAGGTCCTTGAATGCAGTGGTGAACCATTCGGGGGCGTCAGGCGGACAGACGGGTTTGTCGTTTGTGGGGAGAATACGCCTTGGCTTTGGGCGCCCCGACGTCGATGCGGTAGGCGGAGCAATAGGGGTCTTCGCAACTTTTGCGGCTACTTGACTCTGCGCGGATTGAGTGTTTGCACGCTTGATTGGAGGCGGAGTGACACGGCGAGGTGGGGGGGGGAAGTCGGCGAAGTTGTTGCTGCGCCTTCTAAGGCTCGTCTTGCGGGCAGGGGGATCAGGTAGAGCTGGAGGTGGAGGTGGGAAAGACAGGAAGGTCGATGTCGTGAGGGAGTTACGTGCGTCTCCGCCTCCATCCCCATCGTCACCTCTTCTTTCACCACTACCCGGCCCCGCACCGTCGCCTCCAGCGCCTGTGCCGTTCGCGTCTCCACCTCCCACGCCGCTCTCGACTCCACCACCCACGCCGTTCTCGTCTCCACCTCCCACGCCGCTCTCGACTCCACCACCCACGCCGCTCTCGACTCCACCACCCGCGCCGTTCTCGACTTCACCACCCGCGCCACTCTTGTCTCCACCCGCACCGCTCTCATCTCCACCACCCGCCCTGTCCTTGACTCCACCATCCACACTGTCGTCTCCACGGCCAACTCCGACCCCGCTATCTGTATCCTCCGCTTGTGACCCGGCGCTGCCCTCGCTCGCGTTGGCGTCCTGCATTTCGATGTCTCCATCGCCCCCGCCACTCAATCGTCCTGAGCGCCGACGCAGGCCGGTTTGTACTGGCTTGCTCCGGCTCTTGCGAGGTACGGCAGGCTGCTGTGGAAAGAGCTCTTGCACACTCTGCTGGATGTTCAGGTTCTCAAGCAACCTTCGATTACGAGCTATGTTTGCCGCAATCTCGTCGCGTTTGACCTTGTTCGCAACCTCGCGCTCCATCTTGGCCAATTCGTCTGGAGTTGGTGAAGGTGATGGGGACGAGGGTGGGGACGCCGATGGACGTGGGGTTCGGGATGACACACCGGCAGCTGCTGCTTTGCCCTTTTTCGCAGTCTTGGCGAGTGGGATGTTGTCGTCGCTGTCGTTACCGTCATCTTCCGCTTCATCACGTTTCCGCTTCTCCTTCCTTTTCTCTGCTGTCCTCTTCTGTTTCCCCACGCCCCTCTCTTTCTCTGCTTTTCTCTTCTCCCTCGCCTTCGCCTTACTCTTTCTCTTCTTTTTCTTCGTGCCGCCATCCTCCTCCTCCTCCTCGTCCCCATCCTCCGAGCCCGATGAGTCGGAGTCATCCGTCTCGCGAAGATCATCTGAGTCCGAGTCTGAATCCAGGTCGTCGTCGTCATCATCATCATCGAACCTGTATTGGGCGTCGGACAATGATGCGTCGACGGGCATGGCAGCTTCTTGACAGTCCTCGTTCGCTGAAAACCACAAGGTAAGTCATCCAACTTAGTGCGTGGATATGAAGTCTTACTGAACGCTGTGTTTAGGTAAGCTTTCATGAAATCCAGCACCTCCTTGTTGAAGCGTCCCTTGTTCCAGGCCGGGAACGGCACGGGGCATGGCGCATTGTTGCGGCCAACGGAGAGACTGTAGACAGTAGACACATAAGAATCAGATAAGGAGAATATCACCACAGACGTACTGTATCGTTCCGAGCTCGCCGCCGTTTTTGGGTATCGGTCCACCCAGCAAAACGAAACCCTGGAGACCAGTATATTCCTGGATGCCCTTCATTATGGGGCCCATGAAACGGCCGACCTCGTTGATACACCTAGAAAACAGGAAATTTTGATCAGCATTTAAAACAGCTTTAAGCGGCATGAAGTCACTTACTTTTGCCGGGCTTCGGGTGTTTTCAGTGGTCCAGCCTTCACGGCCTTGTCGTAAGCAACTTTGGCTTGACGTGCCTCCTGTTGCGCTCGACTTTTCAGATTCCCTTGTTCCTCCTCCGACAAGTGAGAGAATAACTCGCGCGCGATAGCTGAGCGAAAAGGAGCGTCGGCCTTCTTGATGGTGACGCTACCATCCGCGTCAACAGATTGGGCTGCCCAGCGCTCGTTCACCACAGGGAGGATCTTGGTCTCATACGACTCACGCATATATTGCTGATATGCCTGTCGAGCCTTAGGAGCGGGAGCGACGCCGGACAGCTTGCCCAGAAGGACGGCGAACGGATTCTCCTTGACATCGATCGTTCTGAAGTTCTTGCGCAGTCTGCGGGCGCGGTACTTGAGCCACCGGCGGATTCGCTGTGTCGACGCGATGAGAGGTTTGCTGAGTCACATGATCATTACATCACTTACCGGATTCAGTTCTTCATAGCGCTCGTATTTGCTCGTCTTCTCCTCCTCTGTCAACGTCTCCCGGATAATAGCAGCGTGTTCATCGTATTCAGGAAGGGGAAGCTCAGGCTCTTCGTGGTCCGACAGGCGCCAGCTGATGCGCGTATGGTATTCATTGCAGACCTTCTGCAGGTAGTCGCGCTCAGCCCGCCATCCGCGCTCCAGCGCATCGGCGTAGCCTTCCACGTGCGGTTTGAGCAAAGACTCGCGTGCACCCTCTGCCCACATCTTGTTGCTCCTGCGGTCTTCCTTCGCCTTGCGCTTCCAGTTGCGATTTCGCCTAACACGCCCCATGAATACTAGCAATCTTAAGTTGGTTGTTAGTGGATTCAAAATTCAAGGGGACCTAGAACTCACCAGGAAGTGATAGGTGCAGTTTAAGATATGGTGGGTGTTTGCGAAAAGGTTTGTCTGCAAATCTCTTAGCAAACAATCACAAGATTTGTTTGTGTCGCACAAGATCGTCCCTGGAAACCGGCCCAGTCATAAGCCGATCCCTGCAACTCTCTCCCCTCATTCTTCTCGCCATGTCCCATGTCGTCCCTTCCCAAAACCCGCTCGTTGCCGCCGCTCAGTTAGAAAATGCCCTTTCACGCATACGTTACAACACACATCGTCGCGAGTATCTTATGGCGTACCACAAGCACGTATCCGGACAGAATGCCCACCTGCGCTCTGCCTTGGAGATTTCGCGGCTCTGTACGCCCGCTCGCTACAAACCATTTATTCTGCTAATCCGCCTTTGTTTTCACAGTGAGCAAAATTCGTCAAGACGTGACCCTTATTGCGGTGCTTCGTCGCAGACAGGACCTCGAGATTCTCGCTGCGCTCCCTCCTCAGTAAGATGGACGCTGCCTGTAAATTATTGAGGAATACTGACCAAAAAAACAGGCTAAGGAAACGGCTTTTCTTCCAGCCCGTTGTCGCCATGGATGCCAATTTCCGGCTCAAGAAGGGGTCTCAGTCTTCTGAGCAGCACCTTTAACTTAACCACCAGATTTGCTTTTATACAACGTCTAGTTTGCGTCTAGTCTTAAATTGTTACTTCTCCCTGTGCAAAAAATGTTTCCCCATCTCGTTGTCAAAAAAAGGCTTTTTACCACGTGAACCCGTCGCGCGGTCTGCATTTCTTCGTGGTTGCATCATGATCAAGCGGCAGCCGGCTTGTGTCGCCCTCGACCTCCTTGTCTTCGCCAAGGGTAAGTCTCACGCTGCACACATTTTTTGACGACTAACTCACTATTAATTAGATTTTGGCTACATACAAGCACTGACAGATGCTATTTCCCACCTCGAGGGGCCGCTGCAGACAGAAGATGAAGATCTTAAGGAACTCCTAGCACCTATCATCGAGCGCCTAGTTCATCTCTATCTATCCATGCCTTGAATGAAAAACAATTGTGGCTCTCTCCTAATTTTCTCCACAAAAATGCCTTCCATCATCCGATATCTCCTCCGTGCTCCCCCAGGCCCGTGCTGCCCACTGGGCATCAAACCGCCCCGACTGTGCGCATGGTCTGATCGTGATCCCGGGGTTACCGAAAATCCTCTCGGGTCGTTGCGTTTCTCCGTCCAGATTGTGTGCAGTGGTCTTAAGTGTGCCATGTTCATAGGCTCATACCCTTGCCTTAGCTACCTGTCCCCAACCCAACGACCCCGATTTTTCATTTTTGAGTTTCCATCCGATAATTTCTTCCAGCTAGCGTCCAAATCGGGACATGAGATCAATCCATCACATTACCGCCTCTGTAATACCACAACTCTTTCTCCCTCCTTCTCTCCGCGCATCCATCCCCCTGATGTCCCACCTGGGCTGCCCCACCATTTATCGCTCCTTTTAACCACACTCCTTTACTCATATTTGCAACGGCCTAACCAACGGACTTTGTTAATCATCGACGATCCATCACGCGGCCACACTGCATCTGGATTCCGATTCCTTATGGCTTCTCTGCCCAGTTCTCTGCCCAGTATCCTGTCGCACTACGCACTCCTTCTCTCTTGTCATAACTATGGTCAACCTCGAGCCGCCACAGGAATATCCTCTCTATGATATAGATGAGCTCGAGCCGCCAACCCCGCCCGCGTCGCCGCCACCCTCATATCATCTGGCTGAGCTCCTCACCAATATGACCCTCGAGGACGAGGCCAGCGTTCCAGGTCAATTTACCCCCCTCACCTCCGTACCCATTACTCTGAACTGAACCGGGCTTCAATCTCAGGTCCTCCATCGCCGGCCACTCCGCCTCCCGTAACACCGGAACTTCCGCATACACCAGAGCACCCCTTGACAAGGTCTGCGCCCACCACTCCGGCCAGGCGATCGCACATCAGCAGTGGACCTTCGACTCCCGCCAAGCTCTACAGCTATTATTCGCCCCATGCAAGTGGCATTACCCAACATTGGTATGCGGCAAAAAAATGTATTCTTTCATTGTCAATTGAATTACAGTCTAGGTCTAAGGCGGCAAACGCGACACAGGGAACGAGCCGCAGTTCCCATGTCCATGCTATATATCAGACGCCCAAACGCCGCCACAAAAACGAGGCGTACGTCGTCTATCGCGGTCACAGCTCTGGAGTATTTGATAATTGGTGAGCAACTATATCACCGCACCGCTCTGCTACACATAACATCTTTCAATAAAACAGGGAGGAAGTGAGGCTGTCCACCACAGGCGTTCGTTTCGCTCTCCATCAAGGCTACCCGACCATTGAAGCCGCCGAGCGAGCTTTTAAGGTGGCCGAGGACAATGGCTGGACCTCCACCGACACCAACACCTGGCTTTCAACACCCATCAGCATAACCCATGCGCCCCTCCCCCTCCCGCCGACAGGTACCGTCCCCACCTCGGACCTCTTTACGCGTCGCCCGGATGATCCGTGGTTTATTGTATATTCCGGCGTCAACCCGGGTGTCTTTCCGTCAAAGTATGTGTCTCTGTCTCTCTTGTCTTGAGGAAGGACTTATTCCATCCCACAGCCTTGAATGTCAATTAAACGTCCTTGGGATCCACAATTCTGCTCATGAGTCAGTCATTGGGCTTGAGAATGCGCGGGCCAAGTTTGCTGGTGCTGTTTTACGCCATGAAGTACATGTTCGCCACTCGACCAGGGCCGCGCGCCTGTCGTAGTATATTATGTCGTCGTATCCTACCCATGAATATGCAATTATGAATTCCGCGATCTACAGTTGTCAGAAAATTAAGAATGTAACATAAAGGTAAGCCATATGCCAGAAAGAAAGATCACGAACAGGGTTGTGATGATGAATTAAAAAAGATCACAAACAGATTTTCACCTTGCTGATCACGAACCAGTATATGACAAGTGCTGTAACTATAGATGCATTGCTTGTCGGACGAGCGATCACGAACACTCATTTGTCCACTATCACGAACACATTTACATTCTAGGCGTGCCCTATCGTTCTTCATGGAAAAGGATGCGAATTCTGCTCCTTCCAGCCTTTCCCCGCACGCGGCTGCTCAGGCCAAATATCGCGCTAAGTGCGTAGGCTTCCATATCCTCATTCATTCAATTACTCCGATTAAATGTATACATCCAGAAATGCAAACGTAGAGAAAGAAAAGGCAAAATTGCGTATGCAAAGGTATCAAAAATTCATACTATGGCAGCGTCGAGTCCTTCACTGCATTCTCTGTCAGGCTACGGCAGGCTCGCAAAGAGCAGGCACTGTTGTCGACCGCCAAGGCTCCTGCGGAGAAGCAATCAGCAGATGTCAAGGGTCCGGATTACCATGATACGTGCGTAGATGCGTCGCATGGCACTGATTTTTTGTCTGATGGCATGTGCTCTGCTCCAGGCACGAGTTCAAAGAATTCCGGGTGTACATGGATACCCTGGTGCCTGTCTTCATCGACGTCGAGGACAACATGCCAGGGCAACTCGAGGAATGGGAGAAGTTCCTAGCAAGCAATCCTTGCACTGTAGATCTGGAGCCGTTTGAGGACAGCTGGATCGAACACATGTGGGCCGACCGGGATTTCACTTTTCCGGAATGGCGGGAGGAGTTGGCAGACTTTCGTGATTTCATGGATGAAACCACGCCGGAGGCACGGGCCGAGCTTTTGAAACTGAGGCGAGCGGACAGTGTGTCTCCGCGCCTGATTCAGCCACCGGGAGGGTTCTGAGAGTTAGAAATAGACTAGCAATAGTACAGATTCCCGAGAAACAAAAAAACTAGTAGTATTTTGACAGAGTCACCGGAACCGACGGCCAGCTTTGCCACTTGGGCGTGGTAGGCGTGTAGTGGATGAGCGAATAACGCGTCTCACCGGGACGAATTTTTGTTATTGAATATCGAACGATTGCGGGCACCAGAATGGTAGTACCAGGAGGAAATCGCATGACGCGCCCAAAATCCCAAAAGATAATCTGCCCGCCGAAATCGGGATCGAAGTTGCCGAAAGCTGTGATAGCGACCCACGTCCACCCCAGAATGTGAGTGTGTTGTTTGGGAAGCGCGTCGGTTTGCGCGCCTAGGTCGATGCGTAAGTTGGTCCAAGGTCCAGGAGGCAGAACGCGATCGAGCAGTGTTGACTCAGAGTATATTGCACGGGCATGAGCTTGAGCTGAGTTTGAGAGTCCAGGGAGGATTTTGTCTAGCAAAGCTGGAGGATACATGAGGCCGACGCGTGAAATTGCAATGGTTCACTTGCCCTGCGCATTTTGGTAAAGACGTTGGATGGGCACGTGATCCATCAGGAATCTGACAATCTGTGAACTTCCGTCCGTCTCGCTTTCGACTAGGTTTGCTGGGTACTATACATGGCGTCAATTTGGCGTATCCTCTGTTTGAAACACGCGTACCTGCTCTGGGTCATCGCTATACGCTACTCCAACATCGACCAAAGCCAAGGCGCCCTCCGAAAACATCGTCACTGCATGTTCGAGGAGATAGTTAGTCTTCTGGACGACCGGGTTCCAATTACCAGGGCCTGAACCACCCAGAACGGCTATGACAAAATGGGTACGATCCACGACAAGACGCAGGTCCCTAGGGTAATATTGTTAATGATCAGCGAACTTTCCAATCCGAAAAAACTTACCTCCCATTCCAAAACGGGGGAGCAAAGTACAAGGGCAGATCACTGACAGTATACTGAGCAATGCTCGGATGTATCTGGAAGTTCAGCTCCAGTTCATCGCTGGTCCAAGGCCGCGTCCACGTTGCCTTCGGTCTGCATCTCGAAGCAGCGCGTTTGCGCTTCGCATCAGCGAGGACATCCAGAACGGGCTTGAGTTTAGCTTCATGCTCGCGCTGGAGTGATCCTAGCAGCCGAACACGGCGCCCCTTGGACCAGATATAGCGCGCGTTGACTAGCAGTTGCTCGCCTTCATCGGAGTCGCTGGCGGCGGATTCAGACTCGTCGGCGTCGGTGTGATACGACGCGCCGGTGGCTGCAACACCAAAAGTCGCGGCGTGGAGCTTCCTCTCCTGCGAGACGAGCTGCCGGCAAATGTCGAACGTGAGGATGGTTTTAACAGGACGCCCCCATTGACGTATCGACGCCGCCGAGGTCCGACTGCTTGGGGTCGTGATCGCGTTCGCTGACAATTTTTGGGTATAGATTTGAGGTAATTAATGTTCTCTCAACGTACCTGTTTTACCGTGTTCACGTTCGCGGGGGTGACATGGCTTCACCGAAATGCTGAATCAAAATTTTCCTCCCGAATTTAGAATGCGTCGGGTAGTGCGGTATGATTTACCCGGGGACCTCATTCTATCACTTGGCCATCATGTGCATTCAAAATCACAATGCACTTTGATGTATCGATCGACAGCGACATGGACATCGACTCTCTCCCCCAACTGCTCTGCCCCCAAGACGCCGCCGAAGCCGCACCCGCCACCGCTTCTGCCAACAGCGAGGAAGGCGGCAGCGCCGATGGTGGCAGCCCGCGCCAGGATCCGATGGATCCAGACAACGGGGTGCATTTGACGGATACCAGTGAGTCATCTGAATTCCTTTTCTTTCACTGCCCTCGCTAACAACACAGTAGCAGGGAACACCTATTATGTTGACGAAAACGATTACAAGGTGTATTTACAAGGGCTACACCGGAGCAAAACGAGCGAGCGTGAGCAATTCCAAACCAACAACTATATTACTTTGACTCAATTTCTCAGTCGCTCACGGCGAATCTTACCACCGGATGTCGTACCGCATAACGACACCGTCACACCTCACCTCCGACCTCGATCTCGACTCCTCCGACATAGAGATGCCCCCATCGATCGAACCTCCGTTGAGCGACACATATCGTCCCTTCTTGATGTGTGTCCGGCATGGGTGGGCCGTGCCCTTTCCTCCCCCCGGCGTCGACCCGGCTGTATACGTCGCGGCGGATTCGACGTGCGCGGCCCATGGGCCATGTTGGGGTGATCCGCCTGAGATTTGGCCGGCGCCCCCCAAGTCGCAGCGTATGCACCCATGGGATCGCCCGTAATTTTCCCCTTTGGCTTACATTATCGCTTCTGATGATTGATGGTCTCAGGTGCACCGGGACCGGTCGCTGCTATGCATGGGGTCAAGGGGAAACAACAACCTTTCCTCTGGAACCATGGGGGTCGGGGGGGTGGGGCGATGATGACGACGAGCCTGCGGTCATCCGGTGCCCTCACGGCAACCAATTGCGGGCGGTAAGCCATACCCATTCTCCCTTGCGTCAAACCTTTGAAATTTTTTTGCTCCAGCCGCGTGTTAAACTTTGATGAGCGAGTAGTCGGTATTAGTTGTGCCTCGTTTGAATGATGAACCGGATTTTCGTGTCCCGCAAATTCATGTGCAAGAACCCTCCAGTGCTTTTCACCATCACACCAAATGCCCGCAGACAGACCGACGCGTCGTCGGGCCTCCGAGCCCACCGGCGGCAATGGCACAAGGCCTTTCAGGCCACGCATTCAACCTCGGCTCAGTGTCCCATCCCGATCAATAATGCTCGTCCCGACATGTGCGGCTTGCGACGATGGCGGTCCGGTTTTTCGATGCCTCACATGCGAGGGTCCACCGACATGTCAAACTTGCATGCTCCAGACTCATCGAAGGCAGCCTGTTCACGAGATCGAGGTATGTGGATGATCTCCTTCGACGAAGGCAGACTCGCTAACGCAAAATCGTAGAAGTGGATGGAAAATCGCTGGGTGCGAGCGACGCTAACCGAGTTGGGACTCGTTTATCAACAAGGGCACGGCGGACGTGTTTGCCCCAATCCTTCCCCCACCGTAGAATTGCATTACATGCTTTACCGCAGCGGCATCCACGAGATAAATTGTCGCGCATGTAATTGCAACGCCGAGGAGTAGTACTAGTAACTATTTGGCACAAATATCAAAGGCACAATTGGGGAAATTTTGTATTGGATGCATCGTCAAAAGAAAATTGTTTTGGCAGTACTAGTGACTACTACTGAATCAACTAAAACTATATGGGACAAACGATGAGACTAAGAAAGTGAGGGAAAGGAATAGGGACCTTTTTCACCGGGTCGGCGGTCCTCTGCGCAGACACGTTGGTGAGGCGGGGGGCGCGATGTCCTGGGGATGGGTTAAAGTTTTTGATCGGATCGTGGCGAACGCCAACGCCCATTTCACGAGTTGAGGCGAAGGGGTTTGAGTTTGCCCATGCCCTCTCTATGCTCTCGCCGTCGGTTTGGCCGATGAACGGCCCATAGCTCGCCCACGATTGGGATGCATGACTGAGACGGTGGAATTTGGGCAAATCTTCGCTGAATAAAAATGAATGCTTGAATCTAGATAACAGGATGTTCTTACAAGAAAGTCTTTTTGCAAAGCTTTTTGGCCTCGCTGTGGCCGTCCATCGTGGAATCTGCGAGAATTGTTGAAAGAGGGGTCAATAGGCCATCAATCAACGTTGTAGCCTCCCCAAATCAACAGCAATCAACATTGTCGCATGCTCATCTGATTCTGACTTGTGCCCTGGCGGCAGTTTATCCGCTGCGGGCGGCGGCTAAGCCAAGGCCATTTCACTTCTCCCGACTACGCTTTTCTTTGCTATTCCTTCCTTCGTCGCTCTTTTCACTCCACGCTCCTTTGCATGGCTTTTCGTGCTCCCCGTGAATCCGACATTTACTTCGAAGCCAACGACGACGTTGTGGGCGATCGGGGAATCTACGTCTCCCACGACGGGGACACTGTGATCACCGACCGAGTAAATGAACGACATCTCAAGCGCCGACGTCTTGCCCCGACGGAGCTCCAAGGCGACCAGTTTGCCAGGTGGACCCCTGTCAACGACCCCAACAATGACCCGGTCGCACACGCCGTCGCGGACACGGTCACTTCATTCGACGTCGAGCCGGATTCTGACAACGATGACGACGACGACGCGGATGGGAGCGGCGTCAAACGAAAGCGATATTTAAGCTCGGTATGTATGATGAGTTATAATGCGGCAGCGAGACTGACCACCTTCACACAGGACCAGCCAATGCTTCTTTGGCGGGAGCTGATGCAGGACTTCGTGGATTTTCTCATGCGGCTTCAAGGGCTTGGAGAGGACCATGACAATCCTTGTTGTGCACTCTGCTCCGCTGTCTACAGGCCCGGTTCGGTCCGCATTTTCCGCTGCAAGGATTGCGGCCAATTCCTACAATGTCAAGACTGCATCCTCTCCCGCCACAAATTAAGTCCACTCCACGTTCTCAAGGTAAGTCTGCCTGCCTTCGAATTCGCGAGTGACTGCAATTAACTCTCAATAAATACAGGAGTGGAATGGTGCATTTTGGGCCGATATTACCCTCCAAGGCCTCAACCTCGTCTATCAACTGGGGCATGGTGGTCTCCCTTGCGAGCGCCCTGAACGGGCCATGCGCACTATGGTAGTACTGCACGTGAACGGCATCCACCAGGTCGACTATCATCGATGTAAATGTGACCGCAGTACGCGCACGAACGAGTTCGGGGAGCTGATCGCAAACGAATGGTACCCAGCAACAACGATAGACCCGGAAACGTGTGCAACCTTTGCCGCGTTGGATTTGTTTCGACTACTCAGTGTAGTCGGAAATATGAACGTCCACGATTTCGTGGGGTCCCTGGAGCGTATGACGGATTCTCTGAGAACATCCTCAGTCCCGGTACGTACAGTTTCTCTTCTTATCACAACACGCGTTGAGGAGAACATCAGGACCGATACAAGGCCTTCGGTAGGATGTCCCGCCAGTACGCTTTCTGCGAACGCGCCAAGCACACCGGGCTCGTGCATGCCCCCAAGGGGGTCAAGCGGACGAAATCTGGTGAGATGGGACTGGATTGTTGGACCTGCCCTCATCGAAGGAATCTTCCGAACGGGTGGGACGCAGTCGACGCCAAATATCAGTAAGCACCGTCGCATCTACATCTGAGCTGAGACTGACAGTCCGTCACGTCAGGTTTTTGTACATGTTAATTCTCGCGATGGATGCGAATTTCCGTCTCAAAAATCGCTTACGGACCAACGAACACCAAGACGACTCGCTTGGCCCGGGCTTCAGTTATTTTGTAGAGCCAAATGGGTATAGGACGCACCTCAAAGATTACGTGGCTGAGAAGGACGTAGGTTTTTTCACTCTCTCTCTTTCCTTCAATTTAGAGATTGTTGCTGACTAAATACATGTAGGTCAGCACATGCATCGCTTTCGCCGCACTCCTCCAGAAAGAAACCCGCATGACGACAGGCTTGCGGGCGTCGGGGGTAGGCGGCTGTGTGTGTGCTCGCCACGGTCTGGTCCGTCCGCAGGGGCTCGGCGATCTCCAGAAGGGAGAACGGTGAGATTCAGTCCGGTCGCTGGATTACATGAAATTGACGAGGTTTACAGCTACGCCAATATGGATTACATCTTCCTTTCGTCTATCATCGGCATCGTGGTTCTTTGGCTGGCGATCTCGTACGACATCGCCTGCCAGTGGAAAATCCATCTGCTCAACCGCGCCAAGAAAATCAATGAAGTATCGACGACGCTGAAGGATGTCAAGCTCGATAAATTCTATATTCAGTATGGGCTTCCCGTGTGGCATGCCGCCGCACACGAGACTTCTTGCCAAGCGGAGCACTCGCTAAGCTACGCGCAGGGGGTTGGGCGAACGGACGGTGAAGGCATAGAGAGAACTTGGGCTGTTTTGAATCCGCTGGGGTTTGCGACAAAGGAAATGGGTAGAGGCACGCGGATCGACGCGATTGATGACAAGATCGACCATCTCAACTTTGAGAAAAATATTCACCAAGGTAAAGCCCTTTGAAGCTGCTTTAAACGAATATAACTGCGCCTCCAGGGGATACGTTAGCGCGCAAGCTGATCGTTGCCATCCCCGAGCGGGACCGGCAGGTGGCAGCTTTCAAGGAAGTTAATCGGACGCTGGCGGATGAACTGAGGCTGGCGTGGAAGAAGAAGATAGACGCTTGGGTCAAGGATAAGACGCAACCAAATCCGTTTTACGTCGCTGGGGGGAAAAGTGGTACGTGCATCGTTTTTCATAGCGACTCGTCCCTGATGTGTACTGCTTAGCCGGTCCGAGCGAGGCACAAGTACGCCTCGAGCTCAACAACGACGACGCAGCCGAGGCTGCTAGTGGAAATGCGCCCGTGAACGGGCCTAGCGCAACAGCGTCGGCTTTCATCACCGCGGGCATGCAGCTGGAAGACGCCCAGTATGCGGAGATGCCCGTTCAGTCACTTATTTACTGACGAGCTGGGACAGGCGGAGGATTAAGGCAGAGCTGAAGGGCCAGACGCTGGTCACTGCCGACCAGGCCAGTCAAATTCAAGAGCGGCGTATTGCATTCTTCAAGAAGTTGCGGAAATTCGAGAAACTGCAGCGGACGTACATGCCCGGGGTCGCGCAGCTCATCGAAGCCGCGGAGGAAAGGCGGGATTCAGAGGCTCCAGCTCCGAAGGCAGAAAACGTGCGACTGTGGATGCCGTCAGAGCTGACGGCGGCAGAGCGTCGTGCCAGTTGCAGGAAGGGTCTCGTTCAGGTGGAGGCACGATATCGTGCTGCGCAATGTGAAGACACGCTCGAATTGCTGCGAACCCGCCTGCACGCGCAGGCCCACCTTATTCAGCACCGAAACGCCAATTCTGTAGGGCAGCGGTCGGGGTTGCGGTCGGCAACGTTGATAGGGCGAGTGGGGGACCGCATTCGATTTTTGGCGACAAAGTATCGAGGGGCGAGGAAGGCTTTAGTGGCACTCAAGGGGGATGATTTTGCGCCGCAGTACCAGGACCTTCTCGACACCGACCTCAACACCGGCCTCGAGCAGGAGAGTGATCACAAAGCACGCAAGAAGCTCGCGCGCTTGGGATCGACCAAAGGGCGCAATCGTAACGCGCCCTCAAACAAGCCAAGGAAGCTTTCGTGGATTTGGACGGTGACCGTCGGCGCTGGCGGACATAACGAGGAACAGGTCCGAGAGTGTAAGTGAACGGTCAATACAATACGTAGGCTTCGAGTGCACTAACGTGTTTTTTACAGGCGTCCGTGTGGAATGGTCCAAGGCGCTGGCAAGGCGGGATCGGTGGGTGGAGGAGGTGGATACTTTACGGGAGGAGATGAAAAGGGTCTTGCGCTCCCTGGCCGGCATTGCGATAGAATGGGAGGAGAGGGCGTCGTTGCGGGAGAAGGCTGAGCCCGGGGAGGGCGTATTTCCGGCGCAGAACCATGCGTTGATCGCAGGGCTGAGGGCGTACTCGGCGAAGCAGGCGGAGCTCCACCGCTGCGTCATGGCTTCATTCCACCACTTCTGGAGCTCGTCCTTGCAAACCGCTGTCCGGGAAGTTGTCCGCAAGGACGGCACAACATTCGCAAACATCATCGCCGGACGAGGGGAGGATCTCGCGACAATGCAGCCACTCGGCTTGGAGGATGTGGAAGAAGGTGTGGCGGCGGAGGGTCGGCAGCACTTGACGCGGGCAACGACACGCGCTGCTGCTGCGGAGGCTAGCGGGAGCGGAAATGCGCTGGCTAGCAGCAGTGGGAGGGCACAGCGCGGGTAGGGATTGTATGTGGGTGCGCGGGCGTGTGCGGTTTTGCAGGTCGCAAGGCGAGCGGCGGAAGCGACGGACTCTTTACGCAGTTGTGGTGCTCATTTTGTAGTTGTGGGGTCTCTGCACGAGGCGGCGAGGCCGTGCGCAATGTATTTACTTACTATTTACTTACTCTCGGTGTATTTCCCAATCGGGACTTCATATAGCTGATGGCCAAAATGGGATGGTTTTTTGGCCCCTTGAATTGATGGCTACAGTTTTAATAATACTTGTACAATTAGTCCTACTGTGGTGACCCAAAACAGTCGCTCTTGGCGGCTTAGGCAGCAAAAAGAGACTTAACCATAGGGACAGCCAGGCGCCTGGCTGTGTCCAGGTATAATTGAATCCATACCCCTGGCTACAGCCAGCAGTGAAGGCAAAATGGTACAGCTAGGGGTGCCTCCACGACGAAAGGAACAGCAGGTCCCAGGAAGGGGGGAATGAGTGGGAATTAGAGAAAGAAAAAGGACAAGACAATTGGGGAAAAAAACCTGACGGTTTCGGGTTAGGAAATAAAAAACTCGAAGAGGAAAGGGATTCAAGGGTAAAAACAGGGCTCGTGGGAGGAGGATTTCAGGAGGCCGACAGCTCCGATGACAAGCAGGGCCAAAGGGCGGGCACCGCCACCGGCAAGCAGAAACGATTGCTGCGGGAACCTGCGGAACTGAGTCGGGAAATGTAGGGAAGGAAATGCGGGAGCAAACTTGATAGCACAGCCACATCGGGGATGACACGGAGCGGGGTTTTTCGGAACTGGGTCCGGTGGATGTAGGAAGGGGAAGCAGGAGCAATGTTGGGAGCACAGCCACAGGAAATTAGGACCCGTGAAGGTTATAGCTTGAGGAATAAACAGGGGCAAGGAACAGTGCACAGCCCCTGAGCAGATCTCGATGAGCCATCTGTTGAAATATTGATGGGAAGCAGAAGGGGATATATGAAGAGGGTTTTTTTTTGGGTTCCCTAATGGGGAACAGAATGAATTGTTAACTACAATTAAATATAGGTGCATAATAGTTTCTTTTCCGGAAGCGGCAGTAAAGGCTTGCAGCAGGCACATTGCATTGTGCAGACATTTACTGGCCAGCTATTACTTGCCACATTGCAATGTGCATATCAGCAATTACTTGTCACATTGCATTATAGCTAACACCTTTACAGTATTGTCAGACTCGTTACATAAAACAGCGAAACGATTAGGGGATGCAAACGAGGGTGCACCGCTCACTCGTCGCGGAGGGGAAAATCCTCTGGTTCCGAAATGACTGGACGGTCCGCGACAGCCTGCGCGGACGCTACCTTGGCGAGGAGCTCCTCCAGCATCTTGCCTCACAACTGCCGGATCACTTCATCGAGCGCGTCAGTCGACCCTATGTCGACCGGAACGGTGCAGTCCTTCGCGAAGTGGTTTGGATCGCCGCAGCGGAAGCAGCCACAGCGAGGGGCATTGCGGGCATGGGTGCGGTCCACGTCCATAGGGACCGGAGGCGGAAGCACCGGCATGGTGGCCCTCAGCTGGGGGGTCGAGACCACAGCAGGGGCGACGGGAATCACCCGGGTGTGACCCGTCACGGTCGCATGGCGCATCGGAAGGGCGGCTTCCGAAGCGCGGAGCTTGGCCTCGTACTGCCGGTAGGCACAAAGCCTCCAAGCAGGGTAGTCGCGGATGTCCGGAGGGTCGGAAGATTTGGTTATCGCGGTGTTGATCACCGGATCGAGACCAGTCTGGTACTTCGTGACCTTGACAAGAGCGTCTTCGAAGCCGGCAAGGTCGACGAGGTCCTCAAAGTCGTCTGTGTACTGGAAGACGTCCCGGGAGCCCATGTGGTACGAGTGTCCCTCGAGCTTGTTCAGCACATGGTCCTGTTCGTTCTCCTCGACGAACCGGAGCCGGAACTCCCGGAGGAATGTGTCCCAGCTCGTGAGGAGGAACGGGGTCTTGTTGGACTGACGCTCGGCCCAACGCTGTGAAGAACCGGTGGCCATAAAAGACATGGCGTACCGGACGACCTTCTCCTCAGAGGGTTCCCCGTTCTCCGACGATCGGGGGGTTCAGCCGGAGGACCGATTTCGCTCCAGGAGCAACATTTTTAAATAACCCTGGACCCGGGTTCCCAAGGGACAGGGCAGGTGAAGCAGCAGTGGGGTATTGGTTTTGGACAAGTTTTGCAAGCGACGCGATGCTCGCTTCGATCCGGTCCAACCGGGCGGCAGCTTCCGCAGCGGACGCGTCGGACATGGAGGGATCTAAACGAGGGGAGGAGGGGACAAGATTTGGGTTCAGGGAGACCGGAGCACTTTCGGAGTCGTCCGAGTCTGCTAAACCGTAACCCGCAATCTTGGCCGGTTAATCCCTTAGAGTCTTTCTTCTGCTGTAAGGGCAACCTCAAGGCCCGAGTATACTCAAGAGTCCTGACGAGGGGGATCCGAAGATAAATATCACAGAGTAGCTACAGATACAAATGGACAGACCTGACGGGGGGGATCCGAAGAGAAGAAAGACTAAGGATCACCCGCGCCAGATCCCGGTATATAAGTAACTACGGACGGGGGGCATGTAATGGCAACCAGAGTGATCGGCAGAGGTCCCAGGTGGAATCACAGGCCATGTGATATCGGGAGGAGCCGGAACGGGTCGGAACGGGACCGGAAGGTCCAGATGCGGGAGCGGAAGGGCCGGAAATAGGGGTTCCCCTGACAGATATGGCAACGCACAATAGCCGGGTCTACTGGAGGTCCTGCTTTGACGACACCTTTCTTCTTGGCAGTGGGCTTCGGAGGCTATAGGAATTGTTCAAACAAGCAAGCTAGTCAGAAAATGTGCGCCTCACCTCGGCTGCCTCAGTGTTGAGGGGTGTCTATATCAATTCATTGAGCACAGCAACTTAGCCAGAAAAATTTGTAGCTCACCTCAGCGTCGGCCTCGGGGTTCTGGGCACACATAGGTGAATCGCAGAAACCTAGTAGCCAGAAAAATTTGCTGCTCACCTCTCCCTCTTCTTCGGCTTCCCCAGGCGCCTGTCGAATGGGTCAATGTTGTCAATGTTGTGCATGAAGAGAAGAAAAGAAAAAACATACCGCCACAACCTGAGCCTTGTGGTGAGTACTGCGCTGGGACTCTTTGGGAGCCCCCACCGCAACCGCTGATGAGCGGGCAATTCACGCACTCGTGAAAACCCTGTAAAAGCGCAGTTCTGGTTGAGTTTCACGACCTCGAGGCAGTTGTCAACGAGACGTGAAACGTGTTTTGGTGCACTGCTTGCACAGGTTTCGTAGGGCACTGGTTTGCTATGCGTAGTCGAACACGTAGCATTAGTTACCGCCATTGTTCTATCTCCCATTGTTCTCTAGGTATAAAAGGCTGGCATGTACTCGCTAGAAGAATAACAATACTACCCTCCACTTCTATCTCTCATCTTTTGATTATTTTTCTCTCATTGGACCCAAGGTCGCACGTTTCTCTTTGGACCCAAGGTCGCACGCTTTCTTTTGGACCCAAGGTCGCAGGTGTTCTCACGGTTGAATCGGAACGATACGGAGTTTGGAGTTTTGTTTTTGGATTGGAGGAAAAGTTGTGGAGCACTTCACCGTTTTTCCTTTGGCGCACCCAACGGAGGATTTCGAAGGACCGAGTGCTGGATTGCACAAGGCCATATACTTTGGTCCGAGCCCCGAACACACACAAAGCACGGAGTGTTGTAGATATTTGGGTGATTTATTCATTCAGGCGTCTGCACAATTCCAGCCTTTCACCGCAGTCGCAGTTTTGCCCTTCAGTACAAATTGAATTCGCTGCAAGGGTGAATATCAGACCAACATACATTTTGAGCATTAACTCTGGGCTTCTTTCTAAAAGTAATCAGTGTCTTGTGATATTGAGTCCAACTAGGCTTACTTTGTCTTTATCACCTCCCCCTGAACCACTTGCCTGAAATAATAGATGTCATCCATTCGCGACGACAAGAGTTGCCTTACCTGGTTTTCCTGCCACGATATTAGCAGTGTTTGATTCAGAACAGTGACAAACTCACTTTCTTGTCTTCTATGTCGACCGCACGGCCTTTCCCCTTCTGAGACCATGTTAAACCCAGAATAAACCAGGCCGAAGATTGTAACTCACATCTACCTTCTTGATCTCAACATTCACAGGCTAGAAATATGGTTGGTTACGACTGCCAATACACATTGAAGACACTCACCTCGCTTTTCACGTCCTCGACATCCAACATTACAACGTCATCATCTTCACTGACTTTGACCTTGACCTTGGTTCGTCAATAATACATCGTCACAACAGGGGGGGGAAATCACATTGGACTTCAACAAACAATATTAATGTTGACAGAAAAGAGGGCGTGAGATGAATTACCTTGTCGTTTTTTGTTTTCTTCATATCAGATTCATCAATTACAATGATCTGAAATTGGTGGTGAGAAGAGACCAGAGATGAAACAATCCACCTTACATCGTCATCGTCTACAAATTCCACCTCCTGGGATGGGAGTCAGCAGGGAAAGCAAGGTGAGCCCAAGGTGCTATACGTACGTCATCTGACTGATTTCTTTGCACGGGTAACTGGCTTGTGGTTCTCTTTTTCTGGCGATGAAGCCTGCAACAGAGAATGAGTAATACAGATATAGAAGGATATGAGTCGCATACCGGAAAGGTACAAAATCTGCATCATCGGTCCGTGCCTTTTTCGGACGCTGAGCACTCGTTTCCTGTTCTTGGTTCCGTTTCTTGCTGCTTCTAGAATGGAAAGACAAGTAAGTGGCGGCAGGCTGGTACAACTCGGGATGTCCCATTGGAGCGTCTGCTGAGTTTGAAATTTGTTAGGGACGCCGATCGTGCCATGACATCACCGGTGCATCATCATCGAAATGGGATCAATTTCGGTTTCAATTCAACGCGTTGTTTACCAGGTTTGCAGGGTCCAAAAAAAAATTGAAGCAGCCAGGTTGCTCAAATTTGGTATCCCATCTAACTGTCCTTTTGAGCTCACAATTCTGACCCGAAACGGGGCCACGGCGAGTGGGATCAAAACATTTCAAACTCAGCAGATGCTCCAATCGAGCCTCCCGAGTTGTACCAGCCTGCCTAACAGCAAGGTGCAAGCACCTAGAAATGCCGTGTGGGCAGGCTGGTTACGAGACTAGGTAAAGCCTGTCAGACGCTGCTCGAGTCTCGAGCGGCTGGAGGTCCATTTTGATTCAAGAAAGCAGGGCTCAGAGGCGCAAGGAACAGAGGATATTTGAGGAAGTGGAGTGAGCGAATGATAGAACCATTCTGCTTTGAACTTCAATTACCGAATTGGGGTATGTTATATTTTGTTGATTCAGTTGCTCTGCCATACGTACACCTCCACTTCCATTTCTACTAATCCACTTCTACTACTTGCTGCTGAGGTATGAACTTCCTACATACAATTGCATGTGTGTACAAGTTAACTTCCAAATCTCCGCAGAATTACAATCTTCATTGATTGCAATAGGGTTGTTCACAGTAGCCTTTTTTTGTTCCCTTTTTCTTTCCCTTTTTTCCTACTTTTTGGATTCCTTCTGTTTTTCTGTGGATTTTCTTTTTCGCTTTTCGACTTAAAGATACAAAAACGGTTGAAAAGGGAAGAAAAAATGACCCTAAGTGCTAAACTGGTTAAAAAGGAACAATGGTGGAACCAAAAAAGGGGGGAAAAGGGCTACTGTGAAATCCCCCTCCGAGTTTCCCTTTTTTGTTCCCTTTTTGTTACCCGTTTTTTATCTGTAGGTGTCATTGGCTCTTGAACCTGTCAGGGGAACCCCTATTTCCGGCCCTTCCGCTTCCGCATCCGGACCTTCCGGTCCCGTTCCGACCCGTTCCGGCTCCTCCCGATATCACATGGCCTGTGATTCCGCCCGGGACCTCTGCCGATCACTCCGGTTGCTATCACATGCCCCCCGTCCGTAGTTACTTATATACCGGGATCTGACGCGGGTGATCCTTAGTCTTTCTTCTCTTCGGATCCCCCTCGTCAGGTCTGTCCATTTGTATCTGTAGCTACTCTGTGATATTTAACTTCGGATCCCCCTCGTCAGGACTCTTGAGTATACTCGGGCCTTGAGGTTGCCCTTACAGCAGAAGAAAGACTCTAAGGGATTAACCGGCCAAGATTGCGGGTTACGGTTTAGCAGACTCGGACGACTCCGAAAGTGCTCCGGTCTCCCCGAACCCGAATCTTGTCCCCTCCTCCCCTCGTCTAGATCCCTCCATGTCCGACGCGTCCGCGGAAGCCGCCGCCCGGTTGGACCGGATCGAAGCGAGCATCGCGTCGCTTGCAAAACTTGTCCAGAACCAACACCCCACTGCTGCTTCGCCTGCCCCGTCCCTTGCCGACCCGGCTCCGGACCCGGGTCCAGGGTTATTTAAAAATGTTGCTCCTGGAGCGAAATCGGTCCTCCGGCCGAACCCCCCGATCGTCTTCGACGGTGACCGCAAGAATGGCCGGGCCTTCCTTCACCAGGTCCGGTCCTACGCCCGGTTGCTTCCGGAGGCGTTCACGGAGAACGGGGAACCCTCCGAGGAGAAGGTCGTCCGGTACGCCATGTCTTTTATGGCCACCGGTTCCGCACAGCGTTGGGCCGAGCGTCAGTCCAACAAGACCCCGTTCCTCCTCACGAGCTGGGACGCATTCCTCCGGGAGTTCCGGCTCCGGTTCGTCGAGGAGAACGAACAGGACCATGCGCTGAACAAGCTCGAGGGACGCTCGTACCACATGGGCTCCCGGGACGTCTTCCAATACACGGACGACTTCGAGGACCTCGTCGACCTTGCCGGCTTCGAAGACCCTCTCGTCAAGGTCACGAAGTACCGGACGGGCCTCGATCCGGCGATCAACACCGCGATAACCGGATCTTCCGACCCTCCGGACATCCGCGACTACCCCGCCTGGAGGCTTCGTGCCTACCGCCAGTACGAGGCCAAGCTCCGCGCTTCGGAAGCCGCCCTTCCGATGCGCCATGCAACCGCGACGGGTCGCGCCCGGGTGATTCCCGTCGCCCCCGTCGTGGTCTCGACCCCCCAGCCGAGGGCTGCCGTGCCGGTGCTTCCACCTCCGGTCCCTATGGACGTGGACCGCACCCGCGCCCGCAATGCCCCTCGCCGTGGCTGCTTCCGCTGCGGCGATCCGAACCACTTCGCGAAGGACTGCACCGTTCCGGTCGACATCCGGTCAACTGATGTGCTCGACGAAGTGATCCGGCAGCTGGGAGGCGAGATGCTGGAGGAGCTCCTTGCCAAGGTAGCGTCCGCGCAGGCTGTCGCGGACCGTCCGGTCATTTCGGAACCGGAGGATTTTCCCCTCCGCGACGAGTGAGCGGTGCGCCCTCGTTCGCGTCCCCTAATCGTTTCGCTGTTCTATGTAATGAGTCTGACAATATATCTCTTGCATCCCCCGAAACGATAGACGCACCCCCTGATCCGAGCGGTACTCCGGCCGCTCCGGTCCTTCCGAAAACCCGGCCGCCTCGTAGGCCGTCTTGGGAACGCAAGCTTCCGAAACGGTATACGATTGCCGCCGCTCCGAGCGCCAACTCCCTCCACCTCCCTCTGGAGATTGAGTCTGCCGACAATGCCGCCAAGCTCTCGCTCAAAGGCCTTGTCGACTGCGGAGCCACCTCCGAGTTCATCGACTCCGAGTACGTCCGGTCCACCTCCTTTCCGATCCGGCAGCTCTCGCAGCCAATCCCGGTCTTCAACGTCGACGGTACCCCGAACGAGGCTGGCTCCATCCGGGCCGTCGCGGACGTGGTATTACGCTATAAGGGCCACACCGAGCGCGTGCAACTCGCCGTCACGCGCTTAGGTAAGCAGAAGCTCATCCTTGGGTACTCCTGGCTCCGGAAGCACAACCCGGAGATCAACTGGGACACTCAGGAGGTCAAGATGAGCCGATGCCCGTCCGGTTGCAACACCTGCACGGACGAAGCCCGGGCCGAACGCCGACATGCGAAGGCCGTCGCCCAGATCCTCCGGTCCATCCGGTCCCAGCCCAGCGTGGACATCTGCGCTGTCGACGTGGATGACCGGAGCGGCGAGGACGACGACGACTTCGACTTCGATGAGGAGTTGCCGGAACTCTCTCCGGATGATTCCGACGATTCCGATGACGAGGACGATCCGCTCGAGGACGGTGACCGGATCCTGTACACCCGGTTCTCGCCTCCGGAGGATATCCGCGCGACCAGCACCGTTTCGCAACGACTGGCCGAGGCGTATGCCAAAAACTCCGCTCCGGCCGGTTCGGAACTTCCGGACTGGGTGCGTGATTTTGAGGCCGTCTTCAACCGGGAGTCCTTCGACTCGCTCCCTGAGAGCCGAACCTGGGACCACGCCATCGAACTCGTTCCGGACTCGAAGCCCGCCAACTGCAAGGTCTACCCGATCTCGCCCCTCGAGCAACGCGAACTCGACGCGTTCATCGAGGAGGGCTTGTCTACCGGACGGATCCGGCCGTCGAAATCCCCGATGGCCTCTCCGGTCTTCTTTGTCAAAAAGAAGGACGGAGGCCTCCGGTTCGTCCAGGACTATCGGGCGCTCAACGCGATGACCGTAAAGAACCGGTACCCCCTGCCTCTGATCAACGATCTCATCAATCGTTTGAAAGGAGCCCGGTTCTTCACGAAGCTCGACGTCCGGTGGGGCTTTAACAACGTCCGCATCCGGGAGGGTGACGAGTGGAAGGCCGCATTCCGTACCAACCGGGGGCTCTTTGAGCCACTGGTAATGTACTTCGGCCTTACCAACTCCCCGGCGACCTTCCAGACGATGATGAACGACATCTTCCAAGATCTCATCTTGTCTGGCGACGTCATGGTGTACCTCGACGACATCCTCATCGCGCACTCGGACCTCCGGAAGCACCGGGAGATCGTCCGGGAGGTCCTCCGACGTCTCCGGGAGCATAAGCTCTACTTGCGACCGGAGAAGTGCGAGTTCGAGAAGTCCTCGATCGAATACCTCGGCGTGATCATCTCTCACGATCATGTGGAGATGGATCCGGTCAAGGTCGCCGGAGTTTCCGCTTGGCCGGCGCCGGAAAACAAGAAGGACGTGCAGCAGTTCCTCGGCTTCACGAACTTCTACCGGCGGTTCATCCGCGACTTTTCCGACATCGCCCGCCCTCTCTTCGACCTCACCAAGAAGGGCCAGGCGTGGGTCTGGACCGAGAAGGAGGCTGCTGCGTTCCAAGCCTTGAAGGACGCAGTGGTCACCGAGCCGGTCCTGATCCTTCCGGACGAGTCCCGGATGTACCGGGTTGAGGCGGACAGTTCCGACTTCGCGTCCGGAGCTGTCCTCTCTCAGGAGGGTTCCGACGGGAAGTGGCATCCGGTTGCCTTCTTCTCCAAGAGCTTGAGTCCGGTCCAGCGCAACTACGAGATCCACGACAAGGAGATGCTGGCGATCATCCGGGCGCTCGAGGAGTGGCGGCACTTCCTCGAGGGCTCTCAGCATCCGGTCGAGATCTGGACGGACCACAAGAACTTGGAGTACTTCCGGAAGGCGCAGAACCTCAACCGGAGGCAGGCCCGGTGGTCCCTGTACCTGTCCCGGTTCGACTTCTCGCTTCACCACAAACCCGGACGCCTTATGGGCCGCGCGGACGCCCTGTCCCGACGCGCTGACCATGGAGCGGCTTCGGACAATCAGGATGTGACGCTCCTGACTCCACAGCTGTTCCATATCCGTGCGTTAGAGGGTGTTATAGTCTCCGGACCGGAAGTCCCGATCCTCCGCGAGATCCGTGATGCCCTCGCCGGCGTACCTGACCTCGAGGACCCCGTCGCTCTCGCGGCCCGGGAACTTTTGAAGGTTCGTGGTGCCCGGTCCTCCCGGTCCTCCGAGTGGCATGTCGAGTCCGGTCTGCTCTATTTCCGTGGCAAGATCGTTGTTCCCCGGAACAAGGACCTTCGTCGCCGGATCTTGGAGCAGCACCACGACACCCGCATTGCTGGGCATGCCGGCCGTTTCAAAACGTTGGAGCTCATTTCCCGGAACTACTGGTGGCCCCAGCTGTCCCGTCACGTTGGCCGGTATGTAGCGACCTGCGACTTGTGTCTCCGGACCAAGGCGCTCCGGAAGCTTCCGGTCGGGGAGTTGCACCCGACGGAGATTCCGGAGGAGCGCTGGAGTGCCGTGTCGGTGGACTTCGTCGTCGAACTTCCGGAAGCGCACGGCTACAATGCGATCATGGTTGTAGTCGACGTCCTCGGTAAGCGAGCCCACTTCATCGAGTGCCACACCCAGATCGACGCTGTTGGTGCGGCCCGGCTCTTTTACCGGAACGTCTGGCGCCACCACGGAACTCCGGAGAAGTACATCTCCGACCGGGGCCCTCAGTTCGTAGCGGAGTTCACCACGGAGCTCTGGCGCCTCATCGGAATCAAACCCGCGACCTCCACGGCGTACCACCCGCAGACCGACGGGCAGACGGAGCGGGTAAACCAGGAGATGGAGCAGTTCATCCGGCTTTTCACTAATTACAAGCAGGATGACTGGGACGAGCTCCTTCCGGCCGCGGAATTCGCCTACAACAACCACATTCACTCTTCTACGCAACAGGTCCCGTTCATGACGGACACCGGACGGCTCCCCCGGATGGGTTTTGAGCCGAACGGCTTGCGTTCGAAGGTTGAGTCGGTAAACGAGTTCCGAGACCGGATTGCATCCGGAGTCTCCGAAGCCCGCGCAGCTCTGGTAAAGGCGAAGGAGGAGTTCAAGCGGTACTACGATCGTCGGCGCACTCCGGCTCCGGACATCAAAGTCGGAGATCGTGTCTGGGTTGATGCCTCGGACGTCCAAACGACCCGCCCCTCGGTCAAGCTCTCTCACCGACGACTGGGCCCCTTCAAGGTCATCCAAGTCGTCGGCCGAGGTGCGTATAAGCTTGCGCTCCCCCCCCGTCTCTCCGGCCTCCACCCGGTCTTTCCGGTCGTGAAGCTTCAGCTCGCGGAAGAGGACCCCTTTGAAGGCCGCCCCGGCTACGACGAGCCTCCTCCGGTCATCGACGAAGAGGCCCCTCCGGACGCCGCGCCGGAGTGGGAAGTACAGGAAATCCTGGAAGCCAAGATACGCTATGGCGGACTCTGGTATTATTGTCGGTTTAAAGGATATGATAACTCACATGATAAATGGGTTAAGCATTCCGACCTTTTCGCCCCGGAACTCGTCGCCGACTACTACCGGAGATACCCTGCTGCCCCTCGCTCCATCGCCTCCGCCGCTTTCGACTCGCTCCCCTTCTGGGACCCGGCCCTCCGTATCCGTTCTATGCGTCGAGGCGCCGCATTCCAAGGGGGGGGTGATGTCAGGGGAACCCCTATTTCCGGCCCTTCCGCTTCCGCATCCGGACCTTCCGGTCCCGTTCCGACCCGTTCCGGCTCCTCCCGATATCACATGGCCTGTGATTCCGCCCGGGACCTCTGCCGATCACTCCGGTTGCTATCACATGCCCCCCGTCCGTAGTTACTTATATACCGGGATCTGACGCGGGTGATCCTTAGTCTTTCTTCTCTTCGGATCCCCCTCGTCAGGTCTGTCCATTTGTATCTGTAGCTACTCTGTGATATTTAACTTCGGATCCCCCTCGTCAGGACTCTTGAGTATACTCGGGCCTTGAGGTTGCCCTTACAGAACCCTGCTCAATTGCACTACTCTATAGCAGAGCACTTCCCTTGGACCTAAGAATCTTCTCCCTTGAATTGTTAAAATTCAAAGTCAAGTACAACCAGTGTTTTAATTCTAAAGGAAAAGAGGAAGAAAAAGGGAAAGAAAAAGGGCAACTGTGAATGACCCTAATATCTCCACCGGCCATGTGGCAGAATGGTTACTGCGTTGCATTCCGACCATGTAGGGACATGAACCCATCATGAAGGCAGAGAGTGGGGTATTTCTACCGGCCGTGTGGCAAAATGGTTACTGCGTTGCTTTCCGACCACGTAGGGATGTGAACCCACCATGAAGGCAGAGACTGTGGGTTCGAGTCCCACCATGGTCGGACTAGGGGTCCCTTTTTGCGTGCGTCCAATCCTTTCTTTTTTACGCAGCTAGCTGCTATAGATCACCCACTCGATCTTTGAGAACGTGGCGGCTGTTTCCCGAAATTTAGAGCTGCCAACCGTTCGACGCGAGTACATACATGATTATAGGCAGTCCCTGTAAACCTCCGAATGCCTATTTCTGTACTGAACAACTGCCGGGGAACATGATTCATCGGCCATCATTCCCGCCAATTCGCGAATTTTGCACTAAGTCCCTCCTAACGCGCCCATCCAGATCTTCAGGTCTTCGAAGCGAGGAGACACTCTGCAATCCACAAATGACAGTGTATTTGCCACCCTCGAAATATACATCCCACAAACCGAGTGTTGGTAAAAATCGTCTACGAAAAGAAACCGGACTCTTGCAGATGCTGGTAATGCTCATTGCGATGTGCTCGGACTCTCTTGTCCACACCTGCTCTCCAAAACGGCGCGATTGCCTGCTCTCATGAGCAGCTTGTATGGCGGTAGAGAACTACGCGAACTCACCGATGCAACCAAATCATACAGGGTATCCAAGAGAAAATTATGCTTCGGAGTCACACCGCGCGTCGACGCCCTGAAGAGCTCGGTGATCATGTCCGCTGTGATGTGTGCATGACCATTTTGCACTCCTGTGTAGAGATGGTTAGACCAACGCCACATCAATTTTATTTTACCTTTGAGGAGGGCCTTGGCAGCGACTTCGGCCGTCAAACCCTCATCCGTGCTTTCGATATCTCGCACAATCCGGGGTTTCGTCTTGTTCTCCTCGTCGAAACCAGGGGTAAACATTGTCGGCGGAAAGAAAATGTGAACGTCGATGTCGTAGAGCATAAATTCGGATTGCAATGTGTCCGCGAGGCCTCGAATAGAATAAATAAAGACCGTAGATGAGTCTAGCCGCACCACCGTACCTCTTAGCGCATGTTTTGCTGGAGCATATGAAGCCCATCCAACAAACGACATGTACCCCAGAGTAGAGGAGACAAGCACAATTTTGCCCTTGCATCCGTCTCGCACCATTTTCTTGGCGGCCGCCTACATGTATTTATTGGTACCAGCGGTTCTTGAATTTCGACTCACTGACCATCACGGTCCACGCCTGGACCCAGTAACCGTTAACCATGCCCTGAACCATGTCTTCCGGCGTCATGTCCATGAAGAACATCGGCTTCGAGCTCCCAGCACACGCAAAAACCGCATCGGGCGACCTCCTGTCATGGGGCTTGCAAACTGCAGCAAGGGCAGCGGCAGAGTCCACAGCAGTGTTCAAGGAAAATGAATACGCTGCAAGGAGTTGGTTTGGGTGCTGTCGGCATTTCTACAAGTAGAGAACGGCGTTATGAGACGTCGTTTTGTGTCAAATGTGCGCGTGATTTTTCACCTCGATCTCCTCCAGCGCCTTGTCCAACTTTTCTTGGTTCCGGGCTACAATGGACACATGGGCGCCTTTGGCAACGAGGATCTGGGCAAGACAGAGCCCCAATCCTGTGCTTCCGCCGGTGATGTATACATGCTACAACGAGAGCAAGTAAGGCCGCGTTCTCTAAAGGCAGCCACTTACAAGACCGTCAGGATTCCAGGATTTCCGGCCGAACCACATCAATAGGGCTGAGGGGCGTCAAGAAAGAAGGACTTGAGTCGACGTCGGCGTCCCGTCGGCACTGCATCGGGGACCTCTTTTGCTTTGAAAGTTGTGATCACAAAATACTTCCGCGGAACAAAGTTGGCCGTCAACACAGTATTTTTCCAGACTTTTCCTCACACTGCGATGTAATGTACAAGTGGTGTAACAGTTGCGTTGCTGCAAAGTTGCCTGGGTGCGCCTCAAACTATTCTAGGATGATCGTTGAACAATTTCAACGAGTTCAAACTTGTTATTTAAAACGGTTGAGACAGTTGGGGCTAACATAATATGTACCGCCCTTGTTAGCCGGCCTGCCGCAATCGCAGTTTTCTACACCCACAAAAGCCAAGCACCTTCCTGTTGTCTGTCATGATCTAATTCTTCGTGCACATCGGACTGCCTTCTCACTATGGACCCCACCGAGTCAATGACGGAGAACCTAGTGGCGTCGGCGATCCTGCTACGGAATGTGAAAGTCAGTGCTGCTCTGTGCGTTTGTGGGTCCAAGCAGCTAAATTCGCATTTTCCAGTACATGAACGGTACGGAGAAAACTCTCTCATGCGCAGTTTATTGAAGAATGGACTAGTGGTTAGCATAACAATACTGGTGTGCATCAAGCGGTTTCGGTCGCGTCCATATGGCTTATCAAATTGCTCCAGGTTTTCGACTACTTGTTGTGTCTTAATCTGGAGGTAAGCCTTATCCACTCGATGAATACCGGTTCAAACATTTCAGGTATCTTTGGTCTGGCGGTCGAAATGGAGCTTCAATAAGCTCTTTTTCCTGTGTGCCCGCTATCCTCCCTTTATCGACGTGCCCATCGTCATGTGGTGTATGGTCGACTGATTCCTCGAACTTTTCGCGGGCTTATCCATCCACTTCAGATTCATTGGCTCCCATAGACCCGAACGTGCGTCTTTTAAGCATTGAACCAAGCTTGGGTTGATTTTCCGTTTAGAAATGTCTCCCAATTTATACTGTCGCATGCTGTAGGGTCCCTCCCTTGCAACAATGCAAATCACTTATCGAACCTCATCCAGGGATGACTTTCTTCGGTATAGCCATGGCTGAGGGTATGTGTCTATCTTGTGCGGTGCATCTACTTCGCTAAGCCCGTTATTCCAGCCCTCCTGCTCCTTCGCACCTACGCGTTAATGGGTTGTAGAACCCGCGTTCTCATAACTCTCCTAACTCAATATATTGTACGACACCATCCAGTTGATTCTGCTCTTCTTTTAACTCTCATAGGCTATCGTTATAATAACCATCGTTGTTGTCGCACTGTTCTTGAAAAGTCTCAAATGTCAGCCTCATCTGATGATATGCGGCTACTGCTTCACTGACCGTGTTATAATGCAGTTGGGGCGCCTGTGCTTCCCTCAGTGACGGGATGCCACATGGTCGATGGGAGCATAATACTCGTGGTCGCGTTCATTCTCGTTCTGCTTAACGAGACAGGTACATAGTCCTTTCATTTCAATAAAGTTAACTCTGAAACTTTTCGCAGTGCTCATGATCCTCACACTATGGGTCGGCATAACACGATTTCGGCGTTCACACAGTCCTCTAGTCAAAACACTCTATCGCGATGGCGTCACATATTTTGTATTCCTATTTTGTAACGCAAACTGCTCCCTCCCCCGCCGCCTACTACTCTGACGGAGCCTTTGTAGTGATTTCATTCGCGAATTTGGCGGTTTTAATATGGGGCCCAGTAAGCATCAACTATGCATCTCGGTGCTTCAATGCCTTATCCAGAACAGGTCGAACTGGTGGACCTTTTTACGACGTAAGCTACCGTGAAAGCTCTTTCGCATATACCGTTAACCCCGGACAGATTTCTACGTGTTATGCACAGCGTTCTATCCACGAGGATTGTTCTACATGTTCGGGCAGCGAGCAAACGAGAACTAGATGGAGACATGACCACACGGACTAGTTTCGCTGATCCGATATTTCGAATACCTGGTACAACGATAGACTGCCACTTCGACTAATCCTCGCTATGTACTTACATTGTATGAAATAAATCCATGTACATTTTAGTTGATGTATTTCCGTTGTGTAAGGGCAACCTCAAGGCCCGAGTATACTCAAGAGTCCTGACGAGGGGGATCCGAAGTTAAATATCACAGAGTAGCTACAGATACAAATGGACAGACCTGACGAGGGGGATCCGAAGAGAAGAAAGACTAAGGATCACCCGCGTCAGATCCCGGTATATAAGTAACTACGGACGGGGGGCATGTGATAGCAACCGGAGTGATCGGCAGAGGTCCCGGGCGGAATCACAGGCCATGTGATATCGGGAGGAGCCGGAACGGGTCGGAACGGGACCGGAAGGTCCGGATGCGGAAGCGGAAGGGCCGGAAATAGGGGTTCCCCTGACATCACCCCCCCCTTGGAATGCGGCGCCTCGACGCATAGAACGGATACGGAGGGCCGGGTCCCGGAAGGGGAGCGAGTCGAAAGCGGCGGAGGCGATGGAGCGAGGGGCAGCAGGGTATCTCCGGTAGTAGTCGGCGACGAGTTCCGGGGCGAAAAGGTCGGAATGCTTAACCCATTTATCATGTGAGTTATCATATCCTTTAAACCGACAATAATACCAGAGTCCGCCATAGCGTATCTTGGCTTCCAGGATTTCCTGTACTTCCCACTCCGGCGCGGCGTCCGGAGGGGCCTCTTCGTCGATGACCGGAGGAGGCTCGTCGTAGCCGGGGCGGCCTTCAAAGGGGTCCTCTTCCGCGAGCTGAAGCTTCACGACCGGAAAGACCGGGTGGAGGCCGGAGAGACGGGGGGGGAGCGCAAGCTTATACGCACCTCGGCCGACGACTTGGATGACCTTGAAGGGGCCCAGTCGTCGGTGAGAGAGCTTGACCGAGGGGCGGGTCGTTTGGACGTCCGAGGCATCAACCCAGACACGATCTCCGACCTTGATGTCCGGAGCCGGAGTGCGCCGACGATCGTAGTACCGCTTGAACTCCTCCTTCGCCTTTACCAGAGCTGCGCGGGCTTCGGAGACTCCGGATGCAATCCGGTCTCGGAACTCGTTTACCGACTCAACCTTCGAACGCAAGCCGTTCGGCTCAAAACCCATCTGGGGGAGCCGTCCGGTGTCCGTCATGAACGGGACCTGTTGCGTAGAAGAGTGAATGTGGTTGTTGTAGGCGAATTCCGCGGCCGGAAGGAGCTCGTCCCAGTCATCCTGCTTGTAATTAGTGAAAAGCCGGATGAACTGCTCCATCTCCTGGTTTACCCGCTCCGTCTGCCCGTCGGTCTGCGGGTGGTACGCCGTGGAGGTCGCGGGTTTGATTCCGATGAGGCGCCAGAGCTCCGTGGTGAACTCCGCTACGAACTGAGGGCCCCGGTCGGAGATGTACTTCTCCGGAGTTCCGTGGTGGCGCCAGACGTTCCGGTAAAAGAGCCGGGCCGCACCAACAGCGTCGATCTGGGTGTGGCACTCGATGAAGTGGGCTCGCTTACCGAGGACGTCGACTACAACCATGATCGCATTGTAGCCGTGCGCTTCCGGAAGTTCGACGACGAAGTCCACCGACACGGCACTCCAGCGCTCCTCCGGAATCTCCGTCGGGTGCAACTCCCCGACCGGAAGCTTCCGGAGCGCCTTGGTCCGGAGACACAAGTCGCAGGTCGCTACATACCGGCCAACGTGACGGGACAGCTGGGGCCACCAGTAGTTCCGGGAAATGAGCTCCAACGTTTTGAAACGGCCGGCATGCCCAGCAATGCGGGTGTCGTGGTGCTGCTCCAAGATCCGGCGACGAAGGTCCTTGTTCCGGGGAACAACGATCTTGCCACGGAAATAGAGCAGACCGGACTCGACATGCCACTCGGAGGACCGGGAGGACCGGGCACCACGAACCTTCAAAAGTTCCCGGGCCGCGAGAGCGACGGGGTCCTCGAGGTCAGGTACGCCGGCGAGGGCATCACGGATCTCGCGGAGGATCGGGACTTCCGGTCCGGAGACTATAACACCCTCTAACGCACGGATATGGAACAGCTGTGGAGTCAGGAGCGTCACATCCTGATTGTCCGAAGCCGCTCCATGGTCAGCGCGTCGGGACAGGGCGTCCGCGCGGCCCATAAGGCGTCCGGGTTTGTGGTGAAGCGAGAAGTCGAACCGGGACAGGTACAGGGACCACCGGGCCTGCCTCCGGTTGAGGTTCTGCGCCTTCCGGAAGTACTCCAAGTTCTTGTGGTCCGTCCAGATCTCGACCGGATGCTGAGAGCCCTCGAGGAAGTGCCGCCACTCCTCGAGCGCCCGGATGATCGCCAGCATCTCCTTGTCGTGGATCTCGTAGTTGCGCTGGACCGGACTCAAGCTCTTGGAGAAGAAGGCAACCGGATGCCACTTCCCGTCGGAACCCTCCTGAGAGAGGACAGCTCCGGACGCGAAGTCGGAACTGTCCGCCTCAACCCGGTACATCCGGGACTCGTCCGGAAGGATCAGGACCGGCTCGGTGACCACTGCGTCCTTCAAGGCTTGGAACGCAGCAGCCTCCTTCTCGGTCCAGACCCACGCCTGGCCCTTCTTGGTGAGGTCGAAGAGAGGGCGGGCGATGTCGGAAAAGTCGCGGATGAACCGCCGGTAGAAGTTCGTGAAGCCGAGGAACTGCTGCACGTCCTTCTTGTTTTCCGGCGCCGGCCAAGCGGAAACTCCGGCGACCTTGACCGGATCCATCTCCACATGATCGTGAGAGATGATCACGCCGAGGTATTCGATCGAGGACTTCTCGAACTCGCACTTCTCCGGTCGCAAGTAGAGCTTATGCTCCCGGAGACGTCGGAGGACCTCCCGGACGATCTCCCGGTGCTTCCGGAGGTCCGAGTTGCGCGATGAGGATGTCGTCGAGGTACACCATGACGTCGCCAGACAAGATGAGATCTTGGAAGATGTCGTTCATCATCGTCTGGAAGGTCGCCGGGGAGTTGGTAAGGCCGAAGTACATTACCAGTGGCTCAAAGAGCCCCCGGTTGGTACGGAATGCGGCCTTCCACTCGTCACCCTCCCGGATGCGGACGTTGTTAAAGCCCCACCGGACGTCGAGCTTCGTGAAGAACCGGGCTCCTTTCAAACGATTGATGAGATCGTTGATCAGAGGCAGGGGGTACCGGTTCTTTACGGTCATCGCGTTGAGCGCCCGATAGTCCTGGACGAACCGGAGGCCTCCGTCCTTCTTTTTGACAAAGAAGACCGGAGAGGCCATCGGGGATTTCGACGGCCGGATCCGTCCGGTAGACAAGCCCTCCTCGATGAACGCGTCGAGTTCGCGTTGCTCGAGGGGCGAGATCGGGTAGACCTTGCAGTTGGCGGGCTTCGAGTCCGGAACGAGTTCGATGGCGTGGTCCCAGGTTCGGCTCTCAGGGAGCGAGTCGAAGGACTCCCGGTTGAAGACGGCCTCAAAATCACGCACCCAGTCCGGAAGTTCCGAACCGGCCGGAGCGGAGTTTTTGGCATACGCCTCGGCCAGTCGTTGCGAAACGGTGCTGGTCGCGCGGATATCCTCCGGAGGCGAGAACCGGGTGTACAGGATCCGGTCACCGTCCTCGAGCGGATCGTCCTCGTCATCGGAATCGTCGGAATCATCCGGAGAGAGTTCCGGCAACTCCTCATCGAAGTCGAAGTCGTCGTCGTCCTCGCCGCTCCGGTCATCCACGTCGACAGCGCAGATGTCCACGCTGGGCTGGGACCGGATGGACCGGAGGATCTGGGCGACGGCCTTCGCATGTCGGCGTTCGGCCCGGGCTTCGTCCGTGCAGGTGTTGCAACCGGACGGGCATCGGCTCATCTTGACCTCCTGAGTGTCCCAGTTGATCTCCGGGTTGTGCTTCCGGAGCCAGGAGTACCCAAGGATGAGCTTCTGCTTACCTAAGCGCGTGACGGCGAGTTGCACGCGCTCGGTGTGGCCCTTATAGCGTAATACCACGTCCGCGACGGCCCGGATGGAGCCAGCCTCGTTCGGGGTACCGTCGACGTTGAAGACCGGGATTGGCTGCGAGAGCTGCCGGATCGGAAAGGAGGTGGACCGGACGTACTCGGAGTCGATGAACTCGGAGGTGGCTCCGCAGTCGACAAGGCCTTTGAGCGAGAGCTTGGCGGCATTGTCGGCAGACTCAATCTCCAGAGGGAGGTGGAGGGAGTTGGCGCTCGGAGCGGCGGCAATCGTATACCGTTTCGGAAGCTTGCGTTCCCAAGACGGCCTACGAGGCGGCCGGGTTTTCGGAAGGACCGGAGCGGCCGGAGTACCGCTCGGATCAGGGGGTGCGTCTATCGTTTCGGGGGATGCAAGAGATATATTGTCAGACTCATTACATAGAACAGCGAAACGATTAGGGGACGCGAACGAGGGCGCACCGCTCACTCGTCGCGGAGGGGAAAATCCTCCGGTTCCGAAATGACCGGACGGTCCGCGACAGCCTGCGCGGACGCTACCTTGGCAAGGAGCTCCTCCAGCATCTCGCCTCCCAGCTGCCGGATCACTTCGTCGAGCACATCAGTTGACCGGATGTCGACCGGAACGGTGCAGTCCTTCGCGAAGTGGTTCGGATCGCCGCAGCGGAAGCAGCCACGGCGAGGGGCATTGCGGGCGCGGGTGCGGTCCACGTCCATAGGGACCGGAGGTGGAAGCACCGGCACGGCAGCCCTCGGCTGGGGGGTCGAGACCACGACGGGGGCGACGGGAATCACCCGGGCGCGACCCGTCGCGGTTGCATGGCGCATCGGAAGGGCGGCTTCCGAAGCGCGGAGCTTGGCCTCGTACTGGCGGTAGGCACGAAGCCTCCAGGCGGGGTAGTCGCGGATGTCCGGAGGGTCGGAAGATCCGGTTATCGCGGTGTTGATCGCCGGATCGAGGCCCGTCCGGTACTTCGTGACCTTGACGAGAGGGTCTTCGAAGCCGGCAAGGTCGACGAGGTCCTCGAAGTCGTCCGTGTATTGGAAGACGTCCCGGGAGCCCATGTGGTACGAGCGTCCCTCGAGCTTGTTCAGCGCATGGTCCTGTTCGTTCTCCTCGACGAACCGGAGCCGGAACTCCCGGAGGAATGCGTCCCAGCTCGTGAGGAGGAACGGGGTCTTGTTGGACTGACGCTCGGCCCAACGCTGTGCGGAACCGGTGGCCATAAAAGACATGGCGTACCGGACGACCTTCTCCTCGGAGGGTTCCCCGTTCTCCGTGAACGCCTCCGGAAGCAACCGGGCGTAGGACCGGACCTGGTGAAGGAAGGCCCGGCCATTCTTGCGGTCACCGTCGAAGACGATCGGGGGGTTCGGCCGGAGGACCGATTTCGCTCCAGGAGCAACATTTTTAAATAACCCTGGACCCGGGTCCGGAGCCGGGTCGGCAAGGGACGGGGCAGGCGAAGCAGCAGTGGGGTGTTGGTTCTGGACAAGTTTTGCAAGCGACGCGATGCTCGCTTCGATCCGGTCCAACCGGGCGGCGGCTTCCGCGGACGCGTCGGACATGGAGGGATCTAGACGAGGGGAGGAGGGGACAAGATTCGGGTTCAGGGAGACCGGAGCACTTTCGGAGTCGTCCGAGTCTGCTAAACCGTAACCCGCAATCTTGGCCGGTTAATCCCTTAGAGTCTTTCTTCTGCTGTAAGGGCAACCTCAAGGCCCGAGTATACTCAAGAGTCCTGACGAGGGGGATCCGAAGTTAAATATCACAGAGTAGCTACAGATACAAATGGACAGACCTGACGAGGGGGATCCGAAGAGAAGAAAGACTAAGGATCACCCGCGTCAGATCCCGGTATATAAGTAACTACGGACGGGGGGCATGTGATAGCAACCGGAGTGATCGGCAGAGGTCCCGGGCGGAATCACAGGCCATGTGATATCGGGAGGAGCCGGAACGGGTCGGAACGGGACCGGAAGGTCCGGATGCGGAAGCGGAAGGGCCGGAAATAGGGGTTCCCCTGACACGTTGTGCATTCGTAGATTTGCAAAACGAGGAACGAAGGTTGCTGAAAGTCCTCAGAAGTTACCCACATTCTTCGAAAAAAAAACGATTACTAGAATCTCCGCGGTGAGGATGCTGAAGTTGTTTGTGCTTTAGATGACTGTTAAGTTTGTCCCACTGGCATTCAGGAACGAGCGAAAAATCATTCACGTTGCGGACAGAATCCCGAATATGAAGAGTAGAAGGCGACAAAGAGGTTACTCTCACAGACTGGCGTGCAGTGCCAACGGCCGGACTAAGAAGTTGACCAAGGGCACCACCAATAGGATTGGCTATATGTGGCCAAGCATGCCTGAGCGCTGAGGGTTGTGAGCGCTACCGCTTTTGGATGCACACGGCAACACACGATGGTGTCGGGATGAGATGCTGTAGTGAGAAGTGAAGGCGAGAAGGTGATGAACAATCAACAAGGAAGTTGAGGAACAGCTTGAGTTTGATACAATCACTGTAAACGGGGTTTACCTAACTTTACCTAAACACAGTGACCACAGATGCGCTGCGGCACAGGCTGTTTGTGGGTCCAGGATCTTTGACCTGCGTGTACTGGCCTGCAGTTGGACGTTTCAAACCCGTATTGCCCACTCAACCGCAATCCCTTAATTACGCCAGACATACGGACCCTGGGCATCTCCACAGCAAATGTCTCAACCCTATATTCGCGACGCTCGTCCTACCGACTTGGAGGAAATAGCTTCATTCGAAGCCCGCGCTTTCGCAGAGGATCCCGAGATGAACTGGTTTGCTGGCCTCTCCACCGCCATCTCCGATCAGCCTCCGCCTCAAAACGTTCGCAGTCTCAACAACCTTGGAGTTTTCCTAGATTCAATCAATCGTGGGGTCGATATTGTGGGCGGCCGCATAACGGTTGTTGCTATCCCGCAGGACACCGGGCCCGAGAAAATTGTCGCATTCGCCTCATGGATTCCACCGCATAAAATCATCGAAGGCACGCTGACGACGATACGATCCAAAGCCTATCGCAGTATACTGAGTTGGGGGTTGTCGTTATTATGGGTCGGTATACTTTCGTCTCTCGTGGAACGGATATTCAATTACATCCCAGAGAGCGACCATTGTTTTCAAGCCTACTATTGGTGCAATTGTGAAAAGGGCATTGACGACGAGAGGCTATGGAGAAACCGACCATTACAGACTGGAAATTACCGCTACCGATCCAGAACACCAGGGCAAGGGTACGGCGAAAGATCATTCCGTGAGAACTGGCACCAAATCATTTTATAGGCTACTCTGGTCTCCTCATGAAGGAAAGCTTTGCCATGTATCGTGAGAAGCCAATGACCCTGGAGGCAACGACAGAACACTCGCGTGATATATATGCGCATCAGGGCTTTGAGGTGTGCAAGACATTTTTTATGTGATTCACCTGACAACCACTTCAAGGTCGTGGAGACTGTAACTCTGGGTAAAGGTGAAGTCAGTAGCCGCGGACTAAAGGTGAAGGACACGGATTCTGCCGTAGGGTTCCCTGTACATGTGATGATCAAAGTGAGCTACCCTTCGGTTTGCTTGTCTTCGTGCTGAGCAGCAACATTTAGTGGCCCACAACCAAATAGATTACAGCTATGCACGACTCGATCATGTATAGTGTAATTTGTGGCAAAAAGGGACCACCGCGATTATATCCTTTCTTCCCTTGCATTGGGTCCCTGCGCACGTCGGCATCCCCGGCAACGAAGCCGTTGACGCACGCGCCAAGGAAGCTGCCCAGGGCTCGTCCACGGACCTCCTACTCCGCATCCCCATCTTTGACGGTCCCCTCCCCGCGAGCAGGGCTGCGGTTATCGCGGCAGGTGCGAAGGCTTTCAAGGAGCGATGGATCGCGGAGTGGTCCCTATCCCCACGGTTCCGCCGTCTCGCTATCTTCGACGACCCCAAGCCCTCCAGCGCGGTAGAGCACCTCTACGACGACTTATCGCGGCCTCAATGCAGCATCCTCACGCAGATGCGGACCTCACACATCGGGCTCAATGCCTACCTTCACCGCTTCCACCTCGCCCCGTCATCCAGCTGCGATCTCTGCTCTGTCCCCGAAATCGTCCCCCATTTCCTGCTCTCCTGCCCACGTTACCGCCGCCAGCGCCTCGCCCTCATCCTCCGTCTGGGAACCGCCCGTCTTTCCCTCCACCTCCTCCTCTCTGCCAAGTCGGACCCCAAGCCCGTCCTCCGCTTCGTGCGCGAGACCGGCCGGTTCCCTCGTTACGCGCTCTGACGCGCCATTTCCTTACCTTTTCTCTCTTCCCTTTTCCTCCCTACATCATCACACAACACGAATCTCTTTTCTCTTTATCGCTAGTTACTCATACTGTGCCTTAGTCAAACCTCCTCTCCACCCTCATAGCATACTTACGAGCCTTTCCCTCCCAACGCCGCCGCTCTCCCGATACCTACCATCCTGCCCACTAGTTCATATCCATGTACGACGTATAGTGCAACATGGGCCCCCAGCCCGCGCGCACTTTAATGGAATAATGAAATGAAACCCTTTCTTCCCATGTACCAGTGTAGTTAATTCAAACAAAAATATTGGTGTACATTCGTAGATTTGCCGTCAACAGGTGCACTGAACCAAGTCTGGGTGGTCTAAATAATAGAACGAATAACTTACACCGAGCACCACGCGTAGTATATCACTGGCCGGAATTACACCACACGTTCCCGTATTTGTCTGACCACGCGCCGGTGCTCCCCTCGCCTTGCACGCCCTCGACCGGACTGTCGATGTATCCCACTCCGTAACTCTGCGCCGCATTGAAGCGCGGCAGGGGGCAACGGAACCCGAGGAAATTCGGGCACGCGCGGTCCGTGGCGGTACACGTCTCGAGACACGGCATGAGCTGCGTGTACTCATTCCCTGTGGGGAACGCCTTGTTCCGCGCATTCGGCGCCTGGGAGGCGAGGAGCGCTGCAGAGGATGAGGCCGTCTCAGGGTCCGCGCAGCGTGGGAGCGAGATGGCGCATAGCCATGTGCGGTACGCGCGCTGGCAATCTGCGCACGACACGAGGGGTGAGTAGAAGTCACGCCCGCAGGCGAAGGTGGTGAGCGTCGTCGTGAAGTTCGTGAGTGAGGAAAGCAAGGGGGCGACGATGGCCTCCGGGAGGTTGGAGCTGTCGTACATAGTCTGTGGAGATGGGGGAGCTGGGAGGGGCATGGCGTATGCTATTGAAGGGCAGAAGGGGAGGCGGGAGACGAGGGGACAAGAGAACGTCGCTAAAGAAATCTGGTTAATTTGCGTGCTCACTGGACAGCAGGAAAATACACACATGACTTGGTCGTGAAGTAGATCGGCCCAGCGACTTTATAGCTGCTCTGGACGACATACGCAGTGTAGTTCGTCTTGGGCGTCAGACCGGTCATGAGCCACTCTGTCCGCCACCCGGATGAGTCGCGTAACCACAGGCTCTCATTTGCGACGATCCCGGTAGAATTTTGCTTGAACAGCATACACGCCGTTTGCTGCATGGACGTCAACGAGTTGCTGGTTGGCGAAACTATCAGCGAATAATTCGTCGGATTGGAGGAGGCTGCAGGTGTAGAAGGATTCGCTTCTGCGAGGGTATAATTTGGATAGGTCGGGTCTTGCTGAGTCTGCGGTGAAAATGGGGGCGAGAACAGCAGAGCTTGGGTAGCTGTGGTGTCTCCCAAGAGCGGTAAGGTAGACACGACCTCGTGTATTGGAATCCCGTCGGATAAACCAATCTCGAAGGGCAGCTGCCCAGCATTCTCGACACCTAAAACACCTCCAGATGGAAACGTCCCGGTCCAGTTGCCATGCCCTTGGTTCAGAACAATCTCAAATACGTTGTCGCCACCTCCAGACCCCGGACTGGCGTCCGAAGAGCTATTTGTGACAAAAAATCGCGGTATGGGGGTGTCTGTAGTTCCCGAGCATAATGCGACGGAGACTGCGAGCTGGGTTGCCGTCGGGATGGTAAAATACGGCGGATTTGGGGCCTGCTCGGGTATCACCCAGTCTATGGACAACGACTTTCTCGTCTGGGCTTCAGAAATGGCTGCGTTGAGGAGTAAAAGCAGCGTCGCAGGGAGCACAGACAATCGGTCGGGAGGGAACATGATTGCGTAGAGGTCATTGGCGGGGTGTTAACACAGGCGCAAACATCCCGTTCCGAACACTGTTTAAAGTAATCCTCATCTGCCGCTCGTCGGAGCGAAATTGCGTGTCAAGAAAAAGAGACATGGTTTCTACAAACTGGAAAAGCATACACATCTACTGTACAGTATTGTATTATGTGAACGGGATTGAGAATTTAGAAGGTAGGAGTGTCGAACGTATTCTCATGATCTGAGTCGTCGTTAGCACGATTTCATTGAATGTAGACGGTTCGTACCTTTGCCATTGGCATATATGTAATCTCTTTCCTTCGCCGCGAGATGCTTAATGAAGGATTCGTGTTCATGCGCGCTCACTGCGACTTTGGGGTTGGTAAGCGCGCCGCCACGAATGGCGGCGGCGGCGACGTCGAACCGAGAGGTGTGGTTGCAAAGCATCATCTGGTGGGTGGTTAACTGGTGGTAAATCCAAAAGACAGATGAGGCATACGTCAAACGGTGAAGTAGTCGTTCCCTCCTCGCGATATCTATGCAGTTCCAAGTTAGCTGCAGTCCAGAACCCTGAATGAAAACGCACCCTTCGATAGACACACGATCGATCCTGGGGCGTCCGAAGAGCAGTCCCTTGAGCTCAATCGGATAGCCGTGGTAATTGAAGTGGATTGGCTTGTCGGGGGTGAAAAGTGAGTTGAATGCCTCATCGGTAAGCGAGTGCGGGTGGGAGCCGGTCGCACTAAGGATCATGAGGTCCGTGACGTTCACGACGCGCACGCGCAGCTCGGGGACGCGTTTGCGTAAGAGAGCCGCCGCTGCGATGACCTCGAAGGTGACTTCCACGCCGATACCGACGAGCACACTGGGCAGATAATTGTCAGCAAAGGTAAGGATATATGCACATTGCGGCGCTCACACGTCGGGGTTGACCCCATCATCAACGCTCGCGAATTTCCAGACGGAAGCGCCGGCCACACAGTGCTATGAACACTGCATCAGCTTTGGGAAAGAAGAGAGAAATCGAGCGGACATACACGGTCTGCATCTTCCGGCGACAACCAAACCGGCGTAGGTTGCTTGCTGCCGACCTGACGTTTCTTTAGATATGCAGTTATGAGAGTAGTCAATACGATGCTCACCATGAGGTTCACGTAATTCTTCGCCCGCAGACAATGCGACATCGTGGAGAGGAAGCAGTTTGCATCTGGTGGAAGGTACACACGCGCCGAGATGGGTTTGAGATTCAGGACTGCGCCAATGAAGGCCCTGCGGATGATTCGTTGGTATGATGGGTTGCAGTAAAGCTATAATGACGCACGGGTTTTGATGAGAGAAACCATTGTGCTCCTGTCGCGCCCAAGTGGACGTCTCCAGATAGTTGAGCGAACCACAAGGCTGGCGCCACGAAATCTCGGCCGACTTCGCAAATGTAAGCTAGCAAGAAAGAAAAGAAGAAAGGACGACGGACCATCTTCGTAAACTTGCTGTACTGCACCATCATCGTCTGCACAATCCCTGATAGCCAGAAATCAGTCTCCGTATTTCAAATGGCATGAAGGTGTGCAAACCAAGGAAGGCTTCGTAGCTGGGGAACAGACCTAAATAGGACCATCAGAGAGGTATCGAGATCGGTGAGAGAAAGGCAAACCCGTCCTGCCGGTGAGCGTATAGCCCTGAAGCATACCCTGGCAGGTGTGCTCCGACAGAATCTCAACGACCCGTCCGCCTTGAGCACGGGACTCGATGTCCCACTGGAAATTGCGACCGCTTTCGTCAAGCACCGCATCCAGCTTGTTGGAAACGAGCTCGTCCGGCGAGAAGATCCGGAATGTCTGAGGGTTCCTGCGGGAACAATGAGCGCTCTGGACGACATGACTGCAAGAAGGAACGCACTCTTTGACCACGCCCTTGAGGAAGCGACCCACAGCCTTCATGCAGCTCTCCTGCGAGCCTTGCTTGACGCAGAACTCTCTCCAGTCCGGGGTCGTCAGCGGGGTGTATGCGCGGAAGCTCTCCTTCTTCTGCCCCAGGCGCTTCTCCAAGGTCTCGGGCACGATACTGAGGACTTCCGGCACAGGTACGCCGTCCGCGGTGAACAACTCCTCCGGGTGATAGGACTTGAGCCACGTCTGGAGCATAGCAAGCTCCTCCGCGGATGTCTTGGAGCCCGGAAGGGGAACCTAGGGATCTTATATTGAACTTGCACGTCCCACAAAATGATGGACAAGTTTACCTGGTGTGAGTGGAATGACCCCTCGATGAGCTCGCCGTGGAACTCCTTTGGGCCGCCGAGGCCCTTGGGCGAGCGGAGGATGAGGACGGGCCAGCGGGGTTTGACGATGGGTTGTCCGCTGCGAGCGGCTTTCTGGATCTTCTTGATCTCTGCGAGCGCCCAATCCATGGACGCCGCAAGGTCGTTGTCGATGTTCTCGATATCCTCCACGATGCGGACTTGATAGCCGTAACCGCTGCAAGCAACGTTAGTCAAGAGGCTGGAATTAATGAAACAACATACGTGAAGAGCGCGGTTATTTCCTTGTTGTCCATTGTACCATAGATGGTACGTTCAGAAATCTTGAACCCGTTGACGTGCACAATGGGCAGCACGGCACCAGACTCTGCCGGGTCGATGTACTTGAAGCCGTGCCACGCCGTTGCTGTGGGGCCAGTCTCGGCCTCACCATCGCCCACCACGCAGGCTACGACGAGATCTGGGTTGTCCATGACGGCGCCGAAAGAAACGCTAAGGGCGTAACCGAGCTCTCCCCCTTCGTGGATGGCTCCCGGTGTCCCTGCGTTGATGTGACTGACGTCAAGTTAGCTAGAGTTTCAATACAAAGTAAATCGAATCTGACCTGGGGAACCCGCCTGGGACGCTGAAGCCTGCGATGAGGTTGTGAAGGCCCTTGCGGTCGCGGGTGTTTTCGGGATAGAAGGTGCTCAGGGAATCCTCGAGCCACAGGCAAGACAAAATGCCGGGAGCACCATGGCCTGCCAATAATTAGATATTTGAATTATAAAAACAGAGCGAAAGACAGACTGACCTGGTCCTACAACGTACAAGGCGTCGAGACCCGTCTTGCGAATGAGCCTGTTGAGGTGCGCATACACCATTATAAGTCCTGGGCATGTACCCCAATGGCCCAAAAGCCGGGATTTGATATCGTCGTGGGTTATATCGCGCTCAACAAGTACATTGTGGTTGAGGAATATCATAGCTGGAGAAATATTCATCAGTAAACTCGGAAACGTAGGTGATAATACGTACCCGCTGCAATGTAATCTGCAGCCCTGCGAAACATCTTCATAGCTTTGAGTTCATCGTTGGAGAGATAGTTTTTGGTATCCAAGTGCACGCTAAGCTGATGAACGGAATCAGGTAGCAGCGAGGGATCCGGTGGTGGATTGGCTTGGATTAGAATCTGGCCAGGCATTGCTTGTTGTTGGGCACTCTGCGTTTCGCGCCGTCTCTTATATACAAAACCCTGTTGATCTCTGGTTCACTGCGATGGAGGGAGCGTGTGGAAAGGAGCAGTCCAGAACATCTCTGGGCCACCAAACGTGCCTCATATGACGCGCATTCCGGTACATTCCTGATGACTCCTGAGTGGTTGAGTGGGGCCTAGACTGTCGTAAGTTAACACGGGTCCAACCGGGCAGCTTTGACATGTTTATTTTCTTCGGCTTGTTGCAAGCTTGTTGTGGAACTTGTCCCGCGATCAAGGCCTAGACCATCCTCAAGCATCTCTGCTATGCTCTCGAGAAATTGTGGCTTCAAAATAGGCTCAAATGCTGGTTCTATGGATGCGTATCAATGAGCTACTAAATGGTGGCGCGATCCAGAATTTGATTGGCCTGGGCCCTGGGCTGTACGACGTCATGGGTTCAACGAATAAAAGATGCATACATTCGCATACGCGACGCTGGTGTATACCTCATGTCGGCCAGAAACAAACTCGTACTGTCTGTGAATGCAGGCTCTTCTTCTCTCAAGATATCCCTGTATGGCGCATCGCCAGCTGCGGACGACTCTGAGCCAGTCCAGCTGATGCTGACATCCTCAATTTCTAACATCTCTATCCCGCCCGCCAAATTTTCGTTCAAGGTTCAGAAAGGAACCTCCAAGAATGAGGAAGTGGCATCCGTTCACGACCACTCATCAGCTTTCGCCCATTTCCTCGAATGCCTCGCCCATGAATCGGACATCGATCCTGCCGATATCGCGCATATATGCCATCGCGTCGTCCACGGTGGTGATTATACCGACCCGGTATTAATCAACGATGAGGCGTACAAGCACATCGAACACCTGTCGGACCTCGCCCCTCTGTGAGCTGTGCAATCTGTCCAATTAGAATTCTCTCATTCTGTGATTTAGCCACAACGGCGCGTCTCTGGCGGTTATCAAGACGTGTCTTTCACAACTGCCGAATGCCAAGTCGATTGCCTTTTTCGACACTGCGTTCCACCGGTCGATCCCGCAGCATATCTCTAGCTATGCCATCGATCAGAAGATCGCGAAGCAGCGAGGGCTCAAGAAGTATGGTTTTCACGGGCTGAGCTGTATGTGTTGCATTTTCCAACGTCTCCCAAATTGACAAGCCCCAGACTCGTTTATTTTGCGCTCGGTCTCGCGTTTCCTCCAAAGGGTACAGTTTGGTCTATATCCATCTTCCCTGCTGACCACCCCTCAGCCCCCCACCTCCCTCAACCTCATCGTCCTGCACCTCGGATCCGGTGCGTCGGCCTGCTGCATCCAGCAAGGACAGTCTCTCGACACATCCATGGGTCTAACTCCACTCAACGGGCTCCCCGGAGCCACCCGCTCCGGCGCAATCGATCCCTCACTCATCTTCCACTACACCAACCGTGCCGGACGCATGTCGCACGATAAGAGTAGCGCCGTGAACCTGCACGTCACCCAGGCCGAGCACATCCTTAACACACAAGCGGGCTGGAAGGCACTCGCGGGCACGACTGATTTTGGCGCGATCACCGCGCGCCGTGCGGACGACCCCGCGGCGCAGCTGGCGTTCGAGCTGTTCGCAGACCGTGTGCTGAACTACGTTGGGTCTTACCACCTCAAGCTCGGCGGCAAGGTTGATGCGCTGGTGTTTGCCGGTGGGATCGGGGAGCGGAGCAAGGAGCTGCGCGAACGCATCAGCGAGCGGGTTGGCTGTTTGGGGTACGCGCATGTCGATACGGAACGGAACACGACTGTGGATGCGACGGATGGCGCTGTGGTGGAACTTGGCGCGCCGGCAGCTGGTCCCAAGCTACTGGTCTGCCGGACGGATGAGCAGGCAAGTTTGCACATCTACTCTTCAAGATCGGGCTCATGGATTGCTTTCACAGCTCGAAATGGCCAGGCAATGTGTTTTGGGATCCATGTAGCTATACTATTTAATCGAACCAGATTCCGCCATCCGCGGTTAGAGTTTGTCCTGGAATGTATGTATAAGCGGATTGGAAGTCGAGGGACCAGTTCACGAACCCGTCATAAACTCGGAATCCTTCGATGCGAGGAACGACACGACCCCAGCGATAGCTTCGGGGCTGCCGATGGTTCCCAGGGCAGCCTGGCCAGACATCTGTTCCTTTTGATCGGTGATTGCATGGTCACAAAAGCGTCCATACTCACGACCTCTTTATAGGTAGTCGCAGGCGCACCGATCAAGTCACCGAACATGGCGCCCATCTCGGCCAGCAGAGGCGTGTCAGTGGCACCTGGTGCGTACGCATTCACGCGTATTTTGTGCTTGCCCCATTCCGCGGCGGCCGACTGGGTAAGCGCGCGGACGGCAAATTTGCTTGACCCGTAGACGCTGCACATCGCAACACCTGGATAGGTCAGCAGGCGAGGTTAATGTTCCCTGCACCACTTACCCTTCTTTCCGGCAAGGGATGACGCGCCTACCACCGTTATAAATCGACAGCAATCGAATGAAACGAATTCTACTTACCAATGATGGTGCCCCCTCGGCCCTGCGCAATCATGACCTTTGCGGCGGCCTTGTAGCAGAGAAAAGTCCCCTTCACGTTGACATCATGGATACGTTCGAGCTCCTCCACGCTGGCTGCTCAAATACGTTAATTGGAACTCCAATTTATCTGAAGCCCTACTGTCAAGAATATTGCCCAAAGTAGCGAGTCCCGCATTGGCTACCATCTAGCAAAAAATAAGATACCACAAAAGAAGCCGACGTCGATGTCCTCTCACCACATCGAGACCACCTAGCTGCTGGACTGTTTCGTTGACGAGCTTGCTCACGTCGCCCTCCCTCGACACGTCGACAGCAATCGCAACGGATTTGGCACTGGTTTTGCTCTGGATTTCGGCCACAAGCTCTTGTAGCATGGAAGTTTTCTCCGGGAGGTCTGCTACGGTGACATTGTAGCCATCTATGGCGAGCCTCAGGGCGATGGCGCGGCCGATCCCCTGGGCGGCGCCAGTTACACAGGCAGTACGGGTTGACATTCTTTGGGTGACAATGGGAGTGTTGTTCAACGTGTCTACAGGTGCCTACAAATGCAAGACGCCGATCAGACATTAGAGTTTCTCAAACACAACGTCGAAGGCACGGGCAAGACCTCTTAATATGAAAGTTTACATGGGTGTGAATATAGCTGCAGTAAACGGTGCCATTGCATACCATGAAACGTAGTAGAGCCGCTAGCGGCATCCCGAATTCGACCGTGCGCGCTGAGTAACGAGTTGGTCTGGCGCCAAGTCCAGGTTGCCAGAATATTTGTTCGGATAGAGGGCAGGCCATACAACACACGCATTCGCAGAGCAACTTTGAACTAAGTTGAACTTAACACGCTTACGTAAGTACAATGCGGGGGTTCAAAAAAAAATTGTATCGTCGTACAACTCGAAATACACGATGCTAATGATACAAGTGTCCAGGACTTCTGTTTTCAAGCCAGGCTACTCCATTTTTTTCAAGGCGTGCCATGCCACGACGCCGATAACGATGGCGATAATAACATGAACGAGTGCCAAAAGTGCGTATAGGCATCTCCGGGCCCATTTGAGCTCGACGGTGCGCATTCTTTTGATGATGAATTGGCGCTCGGCATCTGTCTTTTCGGGGAGCCATGCTCCGGGTGTGTTCGCGGGTGCAGGCGCGCGCAGCGGCGAGAGTAGAATTATGACTCCCATGATCCAGAACGGAGGGAACACTGTACTTACAATGATAAGAATGGGCTGAAGTGCGGATAAGAAATGGAGTTCTCACAAAAACCAAACTTGAAGAGATACATTGCGAGGGTTACGGGCTCTGCTGCGCGCATGGTGTATTCCGGTGCATCGACGTATGGCGGAGGTACCTCTAACCGACTATCGCGAGTCCGGGTGGACGTGAGCGCAAGCCCGAAAAAGTCGTCGATTGGATTGGTAGACCCGATGGTTGCTGCTCGTGGTATGTGAGCTACAACGAGAGGTGTAGGTGCAATGGTGGATGGTGACGAAGACATCTAGAGCGAAGAGGATAGCGAGTGCAAGGGAGATTGTGAGGTGGGTTTCTCGGGTCGGGTTGATTTGTGGGTTCCATTAAGCCATGCTTTATAGGTATCGTTGAAAGCAATCGCGAAATTGGGGAAAGCCAAGCCATTGCTCATCGGATTGCAGCCGTGAATCAGTTAGAGAAACATGTACAAACAGTGCTTGCTTTCTCCTCCAGCCACCATCTGCGATTCCGAGCACGCGGAAACCACGCTCAAACATCCGGAAACGTACCTCCAACCACGATGGAACTCGTTTCGTTGGAGAATGGGACTTGTTTTTAAAAACAAAGCAAAAGGTGAGCCAACATGCCCCATAATTACCAAATTTGGCAGGTGTTATTTCTGAGAGATGAGCCCTCAGAACGCCGGTATGGGATGAGATGGATGGGACGCAATGAAGTTAAGTCTCAGCTTCCTATCTGGAAAGCTGCAATTGGGCGAAAACTGGCGGGTTTTTCTGGAGGTGCGTGCTTGTGCTAAATGATAGTAGATCAAGAGCAGATGGTCATCTTTTGTCGTGTTTTGGGATGAAGTCTTGGGCATCCGCTGACTCGGACCACATCCACAGATATGGACACTGATCAGTTTTTGATTTCTCCAAAAAGACAGTAAAGCTTGAACAAAGCAAGAGAACGTTTCCACATGCATGTTTTTTCCGGCTCGCAACGCGCTCATCGTCGACGAAACCTACGGGTGATCCAGCTTTCAGACGTAAACTTGGTTGTTCCATTCGCCAACTGGACTGATGAATGATGAAAATAGTTCGAAGGGATCTCTTCTCCCCACTCGCTGGCCGATTTGCAAGTCACAAGTTACTTCGGTGTTTTAGAACAATTTATAGTGAGTTTTTCACGCTGTTCGCCATCTGTGCACACATCGGAATGGCTGTTAAGGATATATCCGACATACGAGTGGTCATTTGGTGTTGAATTATTCAGGTACCGCCTGAGGCCACTGGAAGAGAGTTTTGTTAAACTCGAATGTGAAAAGTTACTCCGACCTTACCTTTATCATCACAGCCACATTGAAGCCAACAGCGGAGGCTTCATCTTCCACGTTCAATCCAGTGCTGTCGACTTGACCTTTCCCAAGAGTCAGAGTCTCCACGATCTTGAATGGAGCGTCAACTGAATGTGAATGACGACATATTTCATACCAACCTCGAAACCCTGATGCTCATAAACATTGCGCGAGTGTTCTGTTGTCGCTTCTAGGGTTATAGGCTTGGAACCGCAGGTCGTGAAGCCTTCCTTCATAAGGAGACTAGAAAAGCCTACAAAGCAAGTTGGCAGCCGCGCTCGAGATGCATTATTCCAATCGGCGCACCTTTGTTTTGGTATTCCGGATCGGTTGCCGTTATTTCCAGCCTGTAGTGGTCGGTATCTTGATAGCCCCTCGCTTTCAACGCCTTTTTAACAACCACGCCAATGGTGGGCTTGAAAACGACGGTCGCTCTCTGGAATTCAGTTCAGACAGTTCAGCTTCCAGTGCGTGCAAATCTCACACCCATACGAAGGACATTCCCCACGTGAAGAGGCTACGATACTGTTTGGCGCGTATGGCGGTCAGCGTACCTTCGACGATGCTGTGAGGCGGGACCCATGCGGCCATTGCAGCGAGTTTCTCTGAACCGGATTCTTGCGGAACTGCCACCACCGTGACACGGCCGCCCACTATATCGACGCTTCGATTGAGCGAGTCCAAAAAAATGCGAAGGTTTTCAAGAGCGTGTATGTTCCGAGGAGGAAGTTCGTCCGCAATAGCGGTAGATAATCCCCCAAACCAGTTCATCTCTGGATCATCTGCAAATGCGCGGGCCGAGAGTGCAGAGATCTCCTCAAAGTCGCAAGGGCGAGCCTCGCGAACATAGGGGTGAGACATTTGCGGAGATTCCTGGCAAGAGTGCGAGGAGACAAGGGAGCATCAAAATGGGGTGCTCTCAAAGGCGAAAACATTTCAAATGAAACGGCCAAGCCGCCAAGGATTTGAAAAAGACTGAGCAAGTATGATCTGATCACAAGATACGCACGGCCAAACATCTCACCGCCCGAGGCCGCATATGGCAGTTTAGGTTCAGTCGTTCATTCCATGCATCGAGCAACAAACTACACCTGTGTTTCTCTTTTTGAAGCAGTTTGTTCTACAACCCCAGTGTCACTAACGTGACGCGGGGGCGACCCTAAGCCAGACTGACTTAACACATCGCAGGATAGGGGGTTCGAAATTCACGACTGTTGTCGCATTGGGCGGATCCACACCAAAAAGAGATAGATTAGAAATGTGTTCCATAAGTCGTTATAAGTATTGGACGTAAGTGAAAAGCATAACTTCCCTCAAAATACAACGCAATAAATTGCACAAGACTGCCATCCGAAACTATTATAGGGATGACCGCACAGAATTTCTAGTTGGTTCAATCATAAATGACACCCGAGTTGAGAAGCCGTATCATCAGATATGCCCCAACTTGTGCCTCAACTTCGCGAATGTTGGGGCACAAGTTGGAGCACAAGTTGAGACGGAAAATCTAAATCCGAAACACCCTATTGCCGCATGTACCGACCAAGATTTGTTTCTTCCGAATTTCAACCGCAAATGGGTCTCATTGCGAACAAGGGTTACATATCCCGACCCTGACTGAGTCGATGTCATACCATACATATAGTACACATATATTAGATCAATAAGACAGAAATGTCCTTCCTGGATCAAAAATCGGTGCTTTGCTCTGGTTGTCTGAAACAAACTCGCGAATGTGATTCAACAGCGATCGAATCGTCTGCCCGTTTCTGTTCAACTTCCCGAATATGAAGAATGACCCTTGTGGAAAGGATACTGTGCATCACCCGGAGAAGACTGTGGCGGCATGTGAAGGTATGTACAACAATGCAAAACGAAATTTGACGCACTTGTTTAGGAGGTCGGGCATTTTCGGCTATTCAAGATGTTGGTCAGAGTCAAGAAAAATAGGAATAAGAGCTCACAGGACCACCCAGAAGAACGAAAACGTTAACGGCGGATATAACTACAGTATGATGGTGATAAGAGGGCTTCATACATCAGGATGTTACGCTCACTGCATAGAAAAAAATAGTAGGTTATCCCATCACGATACAAAACGACGATGAACGGATTGCTTGAGTGACGATAATTTTTGATGCCGAGCCACAGGGTAAAGGCTACGACGGCTGCAATGGAATGAGTCAAACCGAATTGAATGGGCTGAAGAGGCATACATGTGTCAAATGATAGCGCTAAAGCAAAGGGAATCGCGGCGTAGGCTAGGGTCCCCCCAGTTAGAAAGCATCCTGGTATAGTTGGCAAGGGTGGTGGTCCAACTAGAATAAGTCATTATCCAATTGCATGGAGGCAGTCGGCATGTACATACATGTTACGCTTTGATGGAAAAACACAACAAGAACGATGGAAACCAATACAATAACCTGTCTAATAAGTCAGCTCGACGTGTACATGCAGGTGTCTGGTGGTTAACCGTAAATTCTGCTCCAAATACTGCGAGGACTTTGCGACTGCGTCCACTGAGAGCGTAGGTTCGTACAACGAAAATAGCTGTTTTGATGGAGAGAGAGATGAGACTGACTTCAACAACAAAATACCCGATTTCAAAAACCTTCAGCCACGGCGATCCCGCACAGGTTGAAACCTGTGAGGAGACTCAGCTACAATGGCAGTGTGTTTGAAAGCGAATTCTTACAAATCAAGACTCCATGGACCCGATAACAACGCTGTAGAGGGAGAATTCAGACAGATGGTCAAACTCAAAAGGAAGACAAAGAGAAACATACGTCTAAGGGGATGTCCCGGGCTAAAGTATCTGAAGAGTGTGGTTAGAAAAAATGAATAGGAAAGGGTGTGGCGTGGCGTACAGTAAACCATCAAGGGTACATCCACAGCAGCGGAATAACGGGACAGTAAAAACAGCACTTTCATAATGGACCATTTCGAGGGCCAGATTAGAGCCACCTGTAACCCGAAGCTGCCGATGAGGATAGCAAATAATATATTTTCTAACGTCTAATACCTCAAGGCCCGCAGTTAGAGCATAGTCAAAGATCTGTGGATTGCATTCAATAAGCGGCCTCCTGGTGGTGAAACAAATGAACCAGGATCGCCAAGCTCGCCACTTCGAAGGAAAAGATCAAGTGGCTGAAATGCCTGCTGGCGTTAATCGCCTACCATGCATATACTGCACGACGGTGATTTCAGTTAGTTGAAGTGCTCTATTCATTGCCTGTAAATATTGTACCTTGACAGTTTGAAGACGAGAGACAGAAAGAGCAATTTTCTGGAGAACATCTGGGTCCATTGCGTTGGGAAGAGGGAAGGGGGCGCCCCAGGTACTTATATCAGAGGCACGCCCACAGATTGAACTATTTAGGACGACGGATCTTTTGTTTTCTGACATGAGTACAGTGGACGGGGATCTAGGTTTCAGAAAGGCGGTACGCGGAGGAAGACCAAGACCACATGCACGACTTCGTCGAAGTTTCCATCAGTGAGGCCGAACATGATGGATGGTTGGTGCACAAACCGGTGAATCAGAGCTTGTCAACTGACCTGTTTCTTGTGCCTCAATCTTCAGAGTACAGTGGTAAACATCCGGATCCCAATGAGCGCAAACAAACATAGTTTGTGGAATACCAATGACCGGGAAGCTTTGGGGATTGAGCTCGACTTCTCGAATTTGAGGAAGCCCTTGAAGGCATGGAAGAGCTGAAGCCCCGGTACTAAAAATACAATCGGGATATGGAATCATTGCCGTCTCTACCCATCGTGCTCACCACATTGATTGATATCGTAGCTAGACGGTAAGCCGTACGCAGACGGTAACCCGTACAATGATGCTCGCCCACATTGATTGATCATACTTATGGGGTAATAGGCTTAGTCAGAATGATCCGGGATCACTCTAATTGGGTACACCCTCGAAGCACCCAGAAGAGTCAACACGAAAGATTTCAACCGCCGCGAATGTATTGAGGGGCAAAAATATGTCGGAGAAGATACGTAAACACAGCCCAAGCCCAAGGCGAGGTCCGAGGATTGATTGAGATCACATCTTGGTGTGTACAAGTGGGCACCGACCAAAGCTCAGAGTCAGCACTCGTTCCTTTAATCTATCCGCGAGAACACCCCCCAATCTTACCATGCAGCTTTCCCCAGGTGTCCGTTCTCTTGTTAGCAATCTGCTCCTACCGGCGATAGCCATTTCCTTTGCCCGAGCCATTGCCAATGTGTTTGGTTTGGCACTCTCTGTCTGGACTGTGCTGTGGGCTTTCCTCGGGGGAGCCTTAGTCTTCGTCGTTGGTAAGACTGCGGTGATGTCAGTGTACCACAAGCTCCATGCCAAGTCTATGGGGGCTCGGTTGGCTCCTCAGATCAAGGGACGGTGGCCAGGAAACATCGATGTCCTGAAGCATTTGCTGGAAATATATGAAACCGGTTACCTTGGTAAGAATCCCAATATTCTTACTTGACTTTCACCTCATTTTTCGGTGTCAGGGGACGGATTCTCTGAGATCGTCCAGTCATTGGGCCCCGTGTTCAACCTCCGCCTGTTATGGAGTAGCCATGTGTTCACGGTTTCGCCTGAGCACATTCAGATAATTCTGGCCACGGACTTCAACAACTACGTGAAAGGTGCTCACTCTTCTGGTCCTGAAGCATGGCCCATCCTGAAATTTCCTCAGGCGAAAGATTTCGCAGTACAATGGGCTCGGTTCTCGGAGTACGCAAATATTTTCCTCAGCAAAGTCATGCTGATGTTCTCTCAGGATGGGGTCTTCAATTCAGACGGTCAATCGCAGAGATGATTTTCCGCTGAAACTTCTGACAGCTCTTCCAGGTGAAATGTGGTCGTTCCATCGCTCAATGACCCGTTGGTTCCTGTCATCCTAAGTGATTCTCTTTAACCCATTTGAAGGTCCATACTTTGCCTGGGATTGAGTCCGGCACTTTGAGATATTCGACCAACATGCCGAAAAAATCATCACTCTTATCAAGGATCGCATGTCGAAGGGCCAGGCTATCGACTTCCAGGACCTCGCAAGCCGCTTCACCATGGATGCCGCAACCGAGTTTCTCTTTGGAAACTGCATTGACAGCCTCTCAGGCATCCTTCCCCGCCCCCACAGCTCTCCACACACAACAGAACCTCAGTCCAAGCAAGCGAACTCAAACGACTTCCCGTCCGCGTTTAACGAAGTCATGCTTCAAATCGCCTTCCGCGAGCGCGTCGGGTGGGTTTGGCCGTTGCTGGAGATGTTTGGTGATCGGACGGCCAAGCCGATGGACACTGTAACCAGATTCATCGACCCCATTGTGCACAACGCTGTCGAGAAAAAAAAGCGTACTGCAGGTGCCGGTGTCAAGAGTCTTGACTTTGAGGGCATGGGTGACAGCGACACCTTGTTGGATGAGCTGCTCAATTCAACCACTGGTATGGTTCGCCAATATGTGCACTAATTTCAAGCGGAACTAATAATTGCGGCTTTCCAGATCCCAAGCTACTCAGGGACGAAATGTTCGTTTCCCCAATTCTTTCATGTACTGAAACATTCTAACTATTGCTGTTCTAGCCTTAATATATTGCTCGGTACGTCGATCCTATATTTTGTACCTTGATTTCTTCGACTAAAGTTGTCGACTTCCAGCTGGACGGGAAACAACAATGCACACATTGACCGTGACCATTTATTTGTCTGTTTCCTCAACGATTCCGTTTCATTCGCTGATGACTTTTTTCAAAGTCTTGCCATGTATCCCAAGGTCACAGCTCGTCTTCGGGATGAAATCATGAACGTGGTGGGACCTTCGAACAGACCCTCTTATGCCAACATCAAAGAAATGAAGTATCTCAGAGCGGTCATTAACGGTGCGCTCACCTCTTTTAGCTTGTCAATACCACTGAACTGTCGCAGAAACCTTGCGGCTGTATCCTGCTGTATTCGTTGTCCTGTTTTCCGTTTTTTGGTCTGTATAAAGTCATACCGCGGGGATCTCTCTTGGCAACAACCACCACGTGCGCTTCTGATCGCCGCTCAAAAAACTTTTGAGGCTCGGGCGACGACGCGCGTAGTGGTACTAGCTTAACTAGATACCTTCTAAACTACTGTGCTACGATGAATCGCATTCCTGGGAGCTCCCAGGCAAAAAACCAGACTCCGCCGCCAAGAACTGGGGGCGGGGTATCAAAACCGACAGCGCGTCCCGGGACGCGTACGACGCCGGACTACTCGCTGAACGCGCAGCCAGGTAAGAGCAGAGAGCAGTTATACAAGGGGGATGGGACTGGTCGGGACTGGACGGCGGAAAACGCGGCGAGCGCCTGTGAGTACCTCGTGCAGAAGGGTTTCATAGCAGAGGAGACGGACAGGGCGCTGTCGTTTCCGGCGCTGGCTCTGGTGTTGCTGCGCATAGCGGCGACCACGGCTTCGCTGGTGTCAGCAGACGCGCTACGTGCGGTCGCGCGTATCCTGGATACACGCAGGACTGCACCCATCCTCGACGAAATCATGGACAGAGTCCGCGAGCTGTTGGAGCGCTCTGGCACGTCAACGCAGGGAGAAGACGACGAGGTGGCAGTGACCGGTCTGCACGACGCGGCCACCATGCTCACGCGTACTGTGGAGGAGCAGTGCGGCGTAATGGAGAGTTATGCAGCGCGCATGGCGGAGGAGGTCAACGGGGTAGTAGATGTTGTGGAGACAGCGAGGCGGGAGCCAGCGAAGGTGGGCAAGGAGAGGCCGACGGGCGGACGCACGTATGCGGATGCGGTGGAGCGCCCTCCTGCACGACATGCGGCGGTGGTGGCAGTTGCGGCAGCGAGGTTGCGGCAAATTCGCATCGAGCGTGCGCCAGGCACAGAGGAGTGGATGAAGGGGCTCCCAAGGAGCTGCTGGCGAAAGCGACCTTGGCACTGGAAATCATGGTGCTGGGGGGATGTGACCCCGCCCCGGAGGGAGCCAGATTTGTTGGAGCGGAGCCAAAAGGCAACGCTGCGCTGTTGCACATGCAGAGCGCGGAGGCAGCGAAGTGGCTCCAGGATAACATGTCTTCTTTTCTTTCTTCTATGGGCGGCACAACGGTCTTTAAAGAGCGTCTGCACAATGTCGTTGTCGAGTATGTTTCTGTTACGTTCGACCCCAGCCGGGACGGGGCTCTCCACAATGTGGAGAGCGATAACAACATACAGCGGGGGGGGCTTGCAAAGGCGAAGTGGATCAAGCCACCAGCACGTCGTTACGAGGGGCAGAAGGTGGCCCACGCGGTCTTTGGGTTCAAGGAACCAGACGCCGCTAACAATTTTCTACGAGCGGGGATTTTTGTGGAGGGGAAAAAAGTCAACGGACACAAGCTGGTATCCGAACCAGTACGCTGCATGAAGTGCCAGGAGTTTGAGCACATTGCAGCAGTTTGCAAGTCAATTCATGCAGTCTGTGCGCGCTGTAGCGAGTTCCATGAGACTAGGACATGCACAGCAACGATGAGCAGCGAGCTTGCGGGAACTGCCGCAATGCTCATCGTCCTCACAAGGGACACGGAGCGGCGGATCGAGCGTGCCCGGTTTTCAGGGACAAGCTGCAGCTCTCACTGGAACGGAATCCGGAAGCAAAGTACCCATACTTCCTGGATCCCAATGACCCTAGCAGTTGGGTTACGCATGAGGAGTTGGCGAAGGAACAGAATGAGGCGAACAGAGGGGTACGCAGCCAAAAACAGCCGGAATGGCAGCGCATTCAGAGCGCTCGCCAGCCCAGGGGCCCGGGACCCTCCCCCGAGGTCGCTGCAGCTCAGGTGGCACGGATGACAGCGTCTACCACGCCATTTTTTGGCGGAGCAGCTAAGGTCAGGCTAGCGAAAGGCACAGTTGACGCTGCCAACGAGTGGGGAGCAATACAGCCCACTATTCCGGAGTACTGGGCGCAATCGAGCAAACCCTCGGATACGAGAATGATGAATCCGGAGAGGGCGGCTTTGCTGACAAGCAGGGGAGACAGGGCAGCTGCAGGGGAGGAAGCAGTGTCAGGTGAAGACGTTGACGGGAGGCAGGCCACACCTGCGGTCTCTGAGGATGAGGAGGACCGTGTACGGCGGGAGCGGATAGAGAGGCAAAAGAGTAAAGCGGAGGCGGTGAAAGCGACTAAGACGAAGCTGGTCTTATCAGACTGGGACGCACCGGTGAAGGAGCGCAAACGCGCAGAGCTCCCGGAGCTCAGTCAGGAGCCGGATTTTCCGGACGCTAATGCATTGGCGGCGCAGCAACAAAACTCCCGGGAGGCCGGTGAACGACAGTAATGTCTAACACCCCTCCCCCAGCACCACAAGGACGCCGACTCAGAATCTGGCAGCAAAATCTCAATAAATCTCTCATGTCCCAACTATTCCTCCTCGACGAAATGAAACCAGAAATCTATGACCTTGGGCTTATTCAGGAACCCCACATCGACTTTAGGGGGGTTTCTCGGTCCAACCCAAGATTTGCTACTATATACCCTGCCCGATACTTGCGAGCACGCACAGGCAAACCTCGCTCGCTGATTATGGTTAACACCAGACTTCCCTCTGCCTCCTGGACGGCCATACCCATCGACTCCCTGGATGTCACTGCAGTTCAGCTACGGGGCGACTACGGTATCATCCGAATAATCAACGTGTATAACGACTGCGAACACAATGATGCGCTGGACGCGGTGCTTGTGTATCTCAGGAGCCCAGACGCAGCGCGGGATACTCAGCTCCCGGTGTACTACATCCTGGCGGGAGATTTCAATCGACACCATCCACTTTGGGACGAGGCGCGGAATCACCAGCTCTTCACGACACACAATCTAGACCTCGCGCAACCTCTTCTCAACCTCCTCGCCAGATATGGAATGAAAATGCCCCTGCCTGCGGGACTCCCCACCCTACGTTCTTTCAGCACGAAGAACTTGACTCGGGTCAACAATGTCTTTTGCTCCCCCGGCCTCCTCCCCCGCTACATTCGCTGTGATACGCTCCCCGAAAGACTCCGAACTGACCATTTTCCTATAATTCAGGAGATTGACCTTGATCTCGTCGTGGTCGCACATGTCCCCCGGCCGATGTGGCAGAAGACAAACTGGGATGAATTCCGTTCCGAGCTCTACCTCGAGCTTAGTCGGGTCGAGCGTCGCGACAGCTATGACTCCCCTGAGGAACTTGAGGCAGGTATTGCTGCGGTGCGAGGAGCAGTGCAGGCAGCGGTCGAGAAGCATGTGCAGTTCTCGAAGCCCTCAGCGTATACGAAGCGCTGGTTCACGGATGAGCTGAAAGCCCGGAAGAAGGAGTGTGCAAAGGTGATGAGGAGAGCACATCGATGGCGCTTTGTACCTGATCACCCAGCTCACGCGGAAGCCGCACTGGCACAAGACAATTACGTGGCAGCGGTCAAGTTGCAGCAGAACACCTTCTGGGTGTCCTGGCTTGAAGGCCTTGACGCCTCGTCGACGGCTTTGTGGACTGCAAGCTGTTTTGTCTCTGCAGAGGCATCAGATGGGAGTGCGGTGAGAATGCCGACGCTGGAGCGACTTAATCCAGTTTCGGGATTGGCGGAGACGGCCGTGACAAACGAGGAGAAAACGGACTTCCTGCGGCGGGAATTTTTCCCACCGAAAATGGTGGTTTCATTGGTCCCTGCTAACCCGGACTATCCCCCACCAGCGTGGAAGTGGGAACCCGTCTCTGACGGTCTTCTGCATCGTGCAATTGCCCGTATGAAGCCGTACAAAGCCACATACCCCGGCTCCACCCCCAACTGCGTTTTCTTATACAACGCTAACCTACTTGTCCCTTACTTAGGCCCTATTTTCCGCTCCATCGACACTCTGGAATACTACCCCAAACGATATGCGGAGGTGCAGAGTCTGGTCTTGCGCAAACCAGGCAAGCCCAATTATGCGGACCCCTCGGCGTGGCGCCCCATCGTACTCTCGGATGGCGATTCCCGCCTACTGAATCTGGCCAAAACAATTCAGTGTAGCAAAGAGGCGGAGCTAGCGGGTCTTTTCCCAGAAAACCACTACGGAGGCCGCAAAGGAAGAGCTGGTACCGACGCGCTACACAAGGTGGTTGCACTGATCAAGGCGGCCTGGAGGGAAGGGAAGGTTGTCAGTGTACTCTGCATGGATGTGAAGGGGGCGTTTCCGAGTGTGGACTTGGACCGCCTCATTCATGAGCTGCGTTTGCGGGGTGTGCCCGTTCAGCTCACGGACTGGCTGCGGCGGCGGTACGCGGGGCGCACGAGCCGCATCAGCTTTGGAGATTTTGTCTCAGCAGCTTTTGAGGTTGACGGCGGGCTGGATCAGGGGGGACCCATTGTCGGTCTTCCTGTACTTGGTATACAACTCAGGGCTTGCGGAGATCCCAAACCCGGCGCAGGGAGAGGAGGAGTCATTTATATTGATGACAATACACTAATTACAGTGGGGGACACGTTTGCGGAAACACACCAGAAAATCCGTGATATCATCCAGCGCCCGGACGGTGTCGATGACTGGGCCGCCGACCACAATGCCCTGTTTGGACCTGCAAAGTACCAGTTACTCAATGCGACCCGAAAGAAGGAGCCACACACCTTTATCCTCTGCAAAAAGGTTCCTTTGCATCGGCCCGACATGCTGCTGGGTACACATCGCATCAAGTCGGCGCCCTCGGTCAAGCTGCTAGGGGTGCATCTGGATCGGGAGCTACGATGGCACGAGCAAGAGGCGTCCGCCATCAAGAAGGGCCACGCCTGGATAGCGCAGTTTGCGCGACTGTCGCGGGCGTCGAGAGGTATCAATGCGGCGGCTCTATCTCGGAATCTGCGTCCCGAGGATGTTGTACGGAGCCGACTTGTTCCTCAGCCCGCCGGCAGTGTCTGAGTATGGGACAAAGCAGCGTCAAAGAGAAATAGTACGGCGCATACGCACCGTGCAGCGCCGAGCGGCGCTTGCCATCACCGGAGCCCTAGTATCCACCCCTACAGATGAACTCGATGTCTACGCCAATCTCCTCCCTGTCGAGCATTTAATCGACAAAGTACGCTTTCGAGCTTTTCTACGACTTACCACACTGCCACAGGATCACCCGCTCTACGAGGTCGTGGATGCTGCGCGACGAAACAGGCCAGTGCACCCGTCCCCAATCAACGACCTCATGGCCGACTACTGGGTGCGGCCACGAAAAATGGAAACGATAGCGCCGGTACGGCAGCGGCCGGGGTGGAAGTCAGGTATGCAGGTGGACATCCCAGGGTCGAAGGACCAAGCAATAGTGGCGGAGTTCATGGACCCGGCAGAGTGGAAGGTGTACTCTGACGGGTCGGGAATAGACGGGCACATTGGTGCCTCAGCGGTGCTGTTCCGCGATGGAATGGAGGTGGATGCAGCTAGGCTGCAACAGGGAAGCGATGACATCCACACGGTTTTCGAGGGCGAGGGCGTGGGCGGGACGCTCGCTCTCGTTCTCCTTGCACGGCAGGCAGAGGTAGAAGGCAGGTGACAGTGGTGGTTGATAGCCAGCCAGCGGTGAGGGCAACGCGCACGGCGCTATCCTCGCCGTCGCACTGGATTTGGGATCAGTGGCAGTTGCGATGGGAGGCGCTCTTGGAGCGCCATCCGAGGATCGAGCTCACCGTGCGGTGGGCCCCAGGCCATAGGGACATTCCGGGGAATGAGCGGGCGGACGAGGAAGCTAAGTTAGCGGCACAAGTGGGATCAACAGAGGCCGACGACATTCCGGAGGCCTTCCTGGGTGACTTGCCTTGGAGCAAGTCAGCCGTCCTGCAGAAGTTCAATGCAGGCCTCAAGAGCAGAGTCGAACGAGAGTGGAAGAAGTCACCGCATTACGCCCGCGCCACGAGATTTGATCGACGGCTATTAAAAGGCAGCTTTCTCACCACCATCAAAGACCTACCTCGCTCGCTCGCCGTCTTGCTCATCCAACTACGCACAGGCCACTGCACACTCGCGAAACACCTCTTCCGCATTAACAAGGCCGACTCTCCGATTTGTCCGTGTTGCCGCCAGGCCGACGAGACGGTAGAGCACTATCTGCAGACATGCAGTGCTCATACAGATGCGCGTTGCGAGCTCGTAAGGGCTGGCGGGCCGCAAATGCGTGTCACTGCTAAGCTGTTAGGAGTGCAGGAACATCTACCTCATCTTTTCAGATACCTGGCCCGCACCGGACGCTTTCACAATGTACACGGAGACTTGCCGCCCGCACCGGAACCAGAAGCAGTCGCAAGAAAGGACGGGATCCATCGCCTCATCAGAGTTATCAAAGTTCCCGCTCCCCCTCTGCCCCGAGACGCCGATCCCTTCAACGCTTGATACACTAACAGACACGGAAACACATCACTCTTCCGAGCACCCGCACCGAAATCGTCACCACTGAACCATCGCGCCGTCACTGAACCATAGTGCCCACCCCCCTGCAGCACATCCCCCTGCCTCTCCCTCGGTCGCCCTGTTCCCTGTTTCTTTCGTTCTATCTTACTGTACACCATATACGCTACTTATCTTACATACCCCACAGCATCTACCTATTAGGCGCGATACCGCGTCCGCCCGAGTAAGCTTTAAGTGGGCTGAAAGGGTATACTACCGCCGTTGACTTTACGTAGCTTACTTATTATGGCCCCGTAGTGTAGAAGAATGGGTACCATAGCTTACGAGCTCGAGCCCAAATAAAATTGATTCAAAAAAAAAAAAAAAAAAAAAAAAAGTCATACCGCAAATGTTCACGTATCAACATTAATGTTTGTGGGCACTGGACAGTCGGAGTTGTAACTCAATCCGACCCAATGCTCTTTGTCAAAATGAGTGTATTACATAAGAATCATTGATCACATTTTTCCCTCCCAACTTCATCACCTCAGTCTAAGGGCGCGGCAGAAAAGGCGACTTGCGAAGGTCCAGACAAAAGAGCGCGGCGGCCGCGATGCTGGCTCAATCCCATATCGTCGTTACCTCAAGCTAGCTCGGAAAGATCAGGATCCCGGCGGCCAAGCCTGAGCTTCAAAAGTCACAGAAGGTCCAGAGTGTGTTGCGCGGCAGCCCCAATGAGAACTCAACCCTACAGATTGTCGGCGGCTCAAGTCAGCTTGGAAAGAACAATACAATTGCGGCGTCCAAGCTTCAGACGTCGCAGAATGGGCGGAGCGCGTACAGCCCCAGAAGCATCGTTAAACGACTCCATCTGACATCTCCCAGAAATCTCAAATTCCGGAGGTCAGAACATCATAGGCTCACTTGCGTTCCCCGAGAGAATCTGATAATTAAGAAGGCTCGAGACTAGAAGCCTGCACACGGCCTTGTCTTCGCGCCTATCTGTCATATCCTCCCCCAGGCGTATCGGTTGATATCTCATCTCAATCGACGGTTGTTGGTTCCATTCGAAGAGACGGAGGGAAAAGCCAGAGGAATGCCTTCTCATTGGCGCTCCGCCCATATTTGATCGGGGCGCCCGTACCCCATTCGTACCCACACCATCTTTCTTCTTGATACTAGACGCACGTCATCGCGGCGAGTCTCCTTTCTTATAGATTGGTAAGTATGGTATTTTCTCCGTGAAGATAAGTTGATACGCACTGTTCGGAGTCCCTATTGGTCCTCATTTTGAGCAGCTTGCCCAGATCTTATTATCACGGCGCTCAGCTTCTGGAGGTAAGTTTGGTCCACACTTATGCGGTTACCTTGTTATGGTCTCCAGGTTTTTTAGACAATCTCTATGAAATGCGCCAGAATTATATCTCCCAATTACCTGGTGGATTTCAATGAAGTGCCGGACTCGATCCCGGGCGAAATACGGGCCTTTACGATGGCTTTAGAATGATATCAAACATGAAATAGAAACCAACGGGTCATTGAGCGGTGGAACGACCACATTTCACCTGGAAGGGCTATCAGGTTGTTGAAAGAAGCTTAGGTCAGCGATTTACCATCTGAGTTGAAGACACCGTCCTGAGGAAGGATGAGTTAACATACACTGGGAGGAAATAACTAGCCTACTCCAAGTACCGAGTCTCCATTGTTCCACGAAATTTTTCGCCTGTGAAACTTTCAAGGTAAGAACACTTGTGACGAGAAGGATGTGCACCTTTCACGTAGTTATTGAAGTCGGTGGCCAAGATTAGCTGGATATGCTCAGGGGAAACTGTAAACAAATGGCTACTCCAGAGGAGGCGAAGGTTGAACATAGGGCCAAGGGACTGGATGATCTCATAGAATCCGTCTCCTGAAAAGCAAGGTCAACTACCGAAAAATGACGTGAATTTTAGGCTACCCACCAAGGTAACCGGTCTCGTATATTTTCAGCAAATGCCGCAGGACGTCGATGTTTCCGGGCCACCGTCCCTTGATCTGAGGTGCCAACCGTGCCCCCATAGACTTCGCATGGAGCTCGTGGTACACCGGCATCACCATGGTCTGACCAACGACGAGGACTACGGCTCCCCAAGGGAAGCCAACAGCACAGTCCAGACAGATAGCGCCAAACCAAACGCATTGGCAAGGGCTCGGGCGAAGGAAATGGCGATTGCCGGTGGAAGAAGGTTACGAGCCAGGAACCGAGCACCAGGGGAAAGTTTCATGAGAGGTTGGGTGTGCGCGAAGACGAATGTGGACCCGCAATGTGTCGCATTCCGCCGAAGACGCCGATCAGCAGTACTTACTGTAGTGGGCCGTGGCATTCGGTGTTTACGCGCCCTTTTGCGGGTTCATGCCAGTTGAAAGATCCAGTTTCTCTCACCGAACCATTACAATATTGGACTGCAAAACGTTCTGACTCAAACGTGGCATGCGCCACGGTCGCGCAAAAGGTTTGACTTGGGTTTGGCAAAGGTCGCGGTTCCCGCGCCGAAGATCCGGCTGAGTCAGATGTTGACTCGAGCTTGGCAAGAGCATCAAAGTTTCGACATTCGGATCCGCAACCACTTGTGGAGAACCTTCATGGCGTTCTTCTCATCGACGTCCAATGCCAACGCGACTCCCGTCCAAAAGGACGTAGAAGTCGCCGACCCACCAGGCGATTCCATCTCATCTCTGGCATTCTCCGGCCAAGCAGATTTTCTCGCTGTGGGAAGCTGGGACAACAGTGTATGGTAGTACCTGACATCCGCGCGTACTGTATGAACTCACACGCATAACTCATATAGGTACGAATATATGAGGTTGGCCCTGGTGGCAAGAGTCAAGGAAAGGCGATGTACCAGCACGAGGGGCCTGTGCTGAGTGTGTGCTGGAGTCAAGTGCGCAGATCATGAATACTGCGATGTATTTATTTTTCTAACTTCCCGACTGTCGTTCAGGATGGCTCCAAAATTTTCTCCGGCGGTGCGGACAACGCAGGGAGAATGTTTGATGTTGCCACAGGGCAAGCAACCCAGATCGCGCAACATGACGCGCCGATCAAGGTGGTTCGGTGGATAGATACACCCCAGTCGGGCATACTTGCAACCGGGAGCTGGGACAAAACTATCAAGGTCCGGAATGCATTGAACCATCTGGGATGTGCTTGCTAATACAATAATTTCGTAGTATTGGGACCTGCGCGCCCCCGCCCCCATTGCAAGCGTCCAGCTTCCGGAACGATGCTACAGTATGGATGTTCAATATCCGCTGATGGTCGTAGGGACTGCTGAGCGGCACATCCAGATATATAATCTGACAAATCCCACGGCTCTATACAAGGTTTGAATTCTGACCTCCTCACATTCCGCCTCTCACAGATATACGCAGTCTATGCAATCGCCATTGAAGTTACAAACGCGTGTCGTTTCATGTTTCAAAGCATCAGCGAACCAAGGCTTCGCTGTGGGAAGCGTAGAAGGCCGGGCCGCGTTTCAGTAAGTATCGCTTGCCGTCTAATCGGAACCACACGTTTGACCTAAGAAGTTCAGATATATCGAAGACAAGGACTCCGGGTATTTGCGTCGAATTATTTTCTTCCTACTGCTCTGATGTTTTATCAGGAGCAACTTCTCATTCCGATGCCACCGCGTAAATGCTGCGGCAAACTCCAAAGATGTCGTGATTTATGCCGTGAACGACATCTCCTTCCACCCCGTGCATGGTACTTTCAGCACCTGCGGTTCGTCTTTTGATTTTGATTTTATTCATGTATCTCACCTCATACAGGCGGCGACGGCACTATTGGCTTTTGGGATAAGGATGCACGGATTCGATTAAAAAGTAAGTTATTTCCGAAACCTGCTATTGCTGACTAACCACTTTCAATCTCAGCATTTGAGGCTGCACCCGGTCCCATATCTGCGACTGCATTCAGCCGCAATGGGTCGATATTTGCGTACGGTGTTTCGTATGACTGGCACAAGGGCCACTCAGGGATGACTTCAGGCCATGTCAACAAAATCATGTTGCACGCCTGCAAAGAAGAAGACGTGAAGAAGCGGCCGGCCAAGAGATGAAGAAGCTACCCGCGGGTGTATTACATTCAAACCATCATCATATTTACCCTCATCATATGCATACCATACTAGAACCACCCTGCCTCTCATTAACTGAACTGCCGATAGTTGTTCGAACTTCATTAACCTCTAAGCTACCCAGAATGGATATACGGCAGTAAGTAGGGGTTCAGATTGCACCATCATGACCTAGATTCGCGCCCGCTGAGGAGTCAAATATATTTGAACCTCTCTTTTAGTCCACTGATGATGAATTGACTTGAGTACGATCAATGAGCTTAGTGTTCAATTATTGGATGTATCTCCCGCGTATTGCATAAATCTGAGTGACTGGACTCGAGGCATATCTTGTTCGATTCGCCGGATTTAACATAAAAAAAAGCGGCCCCGGAGAAAGCTTCAGTGGAGTCCGGCGGGTAAATTCGGGAGTTGTAATCACTGCGTTCCCAGGCCGCGGAGACAGGGGCTGTGGCCGGCTATTGATATGTGTTTAGTCGCCGAGACACAGCCTGTCTCCATGACATCCAACGGAGACGGGCCCTGTCTCGGCGACTAAACACATATCAATAGCCGGCCACAGCCTCTGTCTCCACGGCCTGGGAACGCAGTGAATAAAATACATGACTGGGCAGTCATACGGAAGTACCCTAGATATGAGTACTAGTTGACCTTATGATTGAAGATGAACCAGCGCCGAAGAGACCCTTGCGCTGGTTCAAAACGGATAGGCTATGAATGCCGGAGGCGCCAGTCAATACGCCGTGGGATGATTTAAACTCCCATCTTGCTCCCATCATAGTTTTTGAACCATGATTATGTCGGCATGCCTTCCCCATTTTCGAACCGCGCCCGTGAAAATTACTGTAGGCAGACAGGAACATCTTCGCTTTGGAATCAGTCCTAGACTTGATTACCCACACAGGCCCCAGTCATCAAACCGTCTTGAATAAGAGCAGCTTCAGGCTTTTTCGGCCAGGTACTTAGTATAGTGCGTCTCAGGCTTTTCTTTTTGTTAGTTGCATGGTCAGTCGGGGAAAAAGTGAACGCTTTCCCAATTGACGTTCGGAGCTTACACGAGATCAAAATTACGCACATAAGCCGCGAAATAAGGTAATATTCCAAAATGCGGCAAAGAGTCTATTACTATCACAACGCATTTCGCGTTCACAACCCAAACAAAATGTGCTACGCAATACAATTGATTTGCTTCAGAGATACATGTTGGTATCATTAATCACGGTCCAAAATGGACTTCTCTATGTCTGCGGAGTTGATGTTGCTTTTTTCACACAGTCCGCGGAAGATGCTATTTGGCTGGTGGAAGAGGGTCAAGGGCGTGTCGAATTCCTTCATAAATGGGTCAGAACGGTGCAGAAATCCCAACAAAATAGATGAACGAACGGCAATGTTCCCGGCCTCGAGCACTGGGGACAGTATAAATAAATCAAATTGAACCCCGGTTGGTTACGTACCTAGTATTCTGTCGTATGATATAATTGTTCGTAACCGATCTGCAAAATGTTGGTTTTGGCCGATGGGCGTCTGGTTGCGACTCACGAGCAATGCAAAGCAAGGTGTTATCCTTGAACTGAGTCTGGATCGTTCGCTGAATTTTATTATCGGTCTCCAAATCAACTGACGCGCTGTGAATTTTCGTCAGTCAATATGATCACCATTGTGACTTCAGCAAATAACGTACGTTGCCTCGTCAAGAATTACCACTCGCGAATCCTTGACCAAAGCCCGAGCAAGACTGAGGAGACTCCTCTCCCCGACGCTCAGATTTGCACCATCGATTTCAATAACGGTGTCGAGATCGATCCGATGGCGCGGGTGGCCGTCGGGCTCCATGGAGGACATCGGAGTCGACGTGCCAGAATCGACCAGGAAGGAACGCCGAAGAGCATCCCATAGCCGAGCATCGTCATATCGGTCAAACGGATCCAACACTGTTCGTACAGTGCCGCTGAACAGTGTTGGCTAGAAGAAAGAGTAAGAAGGGCGAACTACGGGGAAGACGATGTATGGTTCACATCTTGAGGTATTATGGAAATATTTGAACGGAGATCTCTGAGTCCTGTAATTATTCTTCAGAAGATACCTCATGGATAGAAAAGACTCGACTGACCTATTTTGCCAATATCGACACTAAGACAATAATCAATATAACGTGGAAACAGGTTATGTTTGACCTACTCATCGACAAGAATGGTTCCAGAGTACTCCACTATTCGGAGTAAAGTCAGTGCCAAGGACGATTTTCCTGCGCCGGTTCTGCAAAGGATAATTGTCAACATCCGTTGAATACTGAAATGAGATATGTGTGAAAACGAACCTCCCAACCACGCCGATCTTCTCTCCGGCGTTGATCTTCATGGAAATCCCGTGCAAGACGTTAGGGAGTCCAGGCCTGTAGCTCATCTCGACATTCTTAAACTCAACTGCACCACGCGTCGGCCACTCTGGTGAGGGCTTGTGATCTTTGTCCGACTCATAGGCCGCCTCTTGAGGAATGATGTCGGTGCGGCTGTAATGCACCACTGAAAATCGGTCAGCTCTGAGAGTTGACAAAGGCACAAGGCTTACCTCGTTCCACAGAGTTCATGTAATTCTAGCAATTAATAAGTATTTACGCCGGCACTTCAAGGAATTTTTAAGACAAACCTCGAGCTCAGCAGATTGTCGAGTGACCATACTGCACATCTGGGTAAGTTGAGCTAGATACGTATGAGTAAATGCGCGAAAAGAAAGCAAAGTCTAATACTTGTATAGGTCAGAACCAGGCCGATCTGCGCCGGACCAATGCCCGATACGCCGACCACAGCGAAGATGGCCACCTGCAAAGACCTCAGCAGTGGATTCTTTCGATGAATGAGATGGACGTACGGTGAAGACCATGAAAGCTCCACACACGTCGAGGCGAATGGCGAGCCACCTACATGGCCCGCTCGTCAGGTCAACGTTTCCAACCAAGATGCATCACCCACCGTTGATTAGTGACTGTTAAAAATAGCGCCCGGTTCTCGAGATCGATATAATACTTATTAGTTTCTATGAAGCGAGCGATCTCTCCATAGCTACGAATAGTTGGAAGACCTGCGAGCATGTCTAGGTGAGTCAATCATACTCCGAACATTACGTACCAGTGAGGGATTCCGAGAGATGAGCGTAAAGAACCGAACGCAGCATAGCGTCTGTTCGAAAAATCAGATAGAGCTCAAACAGGATTGCGATTGCGAGTAAATACCGAGTCTCTGCAAAACGAGAAACGTATTAGTATGAATACGAGGGGTTTATGAATAAATGCGAATACCTTCATTTCCCGCGCACTTGCTCGATAAAATGCAGCAAAATAACTGTAACCGCAAGCGATGGCGACGGCGGCTATGACTGAGGGCGGAGTCAGTTGTTTTTCCGCGAGTGTATCCGACTACCCACTGAAATAATGCTCAAGTACCGAAATCAGAATTATAGCGCTCGACATGTTCGACATGACCAAGGTGACTGGTATCCAAACCGTCAGTTTGAGTCGAGGAAAGTAAATAACCGGACATCACTTACACAAGCGTAACGACACTGGGAGCGTAAAACGATATATAAAAACATCCAACAGGGCGAATAAATGCAGCTTACTGGACAAGAGGTTGTCAATCGCTATCCAACCTGTCAGAAAACGTTCACGATAAATGCTCAGCAAAACCCACTGTCAATATCTTTGCCGAAGACCCCGATAATTCGGCCCATAGGCTACGAGACCTCTTCAGCAAGCAGTGCGTTGAATTGAATATTTCGATACATACTATGGTGTCTGGAAGATAATTCAAGTCAGATTCGACCTCGAAAAGGATAGACCAAAACCAACCAAAAAAAGACATGGGCGCGTACAATATGTTATGGACAGAGTTGTGGTGCAGGTTTTTAGCGGCAGCCATGGTCAAGAAATCTATTGCCACGCCCCTTGAGAACAAAGGCAAATTAGTAGGGAGCCACGACGGATTGAGTCAAAGGGACGTACATGAGAAACGTGAACGTCGCTTGTGATACACCGAGGACCGCGTAAAGAGTTTGGTAGAACGAAAAAGGACGGTTGAAGGCGCTGTAGGACACTGAGAAACGTGCAAAACAACACACGGGACGGACATACTCTTTCTGCCACCAGACCAAGGTGTAGGAGTTGCTGATCTGACACGCCTGCATCCCGAGGACGGCGAGCAAGACGAACGGTAACGTAATGTACCACCGCCCTGCCTTAAGGTAGCTCCCGTAAACTTACATAGTGAAAATTAGCGCCAAGGAGACAACCCAGCGCTTGTGAAACATACCTTTCCAGGACACAGAGCCGGTCGTACGCCGCTCCTTCGTGATCAGCTTGCCCTCGATTTTGCCCGTCCCTGCGACTTTTGCGGACTTGATCTTCAGCTCCTCGACTGTCGCGGTCACCGTCACCAAATTCTCGACGCCCTCGTTCTCCGCCGTCCCCCCGCCACCGAACTCCTTATCGAGGCGCGCAAACTCACCCTTCTTGTCCAGGAGCTCCTGGTACGACCCATGCTCCGAGATGTGCCCGTCTTCGAGTGTGTATATGTAGTGGCACTGGGATAGGAAGTGTAGCGCGTGGGTGACGAGGACCACCGTTTTACCCTGTTGGATTAACCCGAGAATGGCGTTATGGAAGAGGCTCTTGCCGACATTCGCGTCGACTATTCAGATTAGCGACTCGTACATTAGAGTAGAGGTAGTTACAAACCTGCAGAGAGCGGATCGTCGAATATGATGACGTCCGCACCATAGTATAATGCTCTGGCGATATTGACCTGGAAAAAAAAAATGGCACACCCATCGGTAAGCCAAAAATAGAACTGGAATGGTTCGGCACGCACACGCTGCTTTTGGCCACCAGATAAATTAATTCCTATGTCATAAGGAGTTCAGAAGATGCATCAAGTGTGCAGATCACAAATTTACCTTTTTCCCCGATCTGTGGTTCGAAGTTGAACATTACGTAATGTGGTTGAAAGTGGTACATACCTCAGTCAAGTCTCCGTCGGGTAACAGCTGGAGATCTGGTAGTAGACATGCCGTCTCCATAGTTCCCCAGTATCTATCTGAATCAAACGGCTGCCCGAAGAGCACATTGTCCCTCTGAGTCCGGTCAGTATCAGGTCGAACGTGTCGGGATTCGCCTACCAAGCTGGCGTTCTGAATCCATGCAGTCTGCGGGCAGTACGCTACCTTGCCTCCAAATGAATATTCTCCGCCGATCTTCTTCATCTCACCGATAAGTCCCTGCATCAGACTCGACTTGCCTGACCCAACCCGGCCGACGACGCCGGCGAGCGTGCCTCGGGGGATGCGCATGTCAATATTTTGAACGCGGAACGGCTGATCGTCCTGTGAGTCCTCATCCGTGTCCCTGAGCTTCTCTTCCGACTTCGATTCGGGCGCCGTGTTTTTCGACACGGACTCCCACTCGAACGACACGTCGGTCGCCTGCAGTGCGAATTCCTGGGCGGGATCGATCTTGAACGGCACGTCGGTGAGAACCTCGGCGTGGAATGCGCGCGAGAGGCGGTTGAGGGCGTTTCGCCCGTCTGCTATGTTGGAGAGTGCGCGGGGCAGGAACATCATCGGCTGGCGGAGCAGCTGGAACAAGCTGAACGACGAAAAGATGATCGCGACATCAAATCCCGGTGTCACGCGGGTGTAGGTTACGAATGCGAGAGTCGATGCGAGCACCGGTAGTGAAAAGGCAAGTGCAATACTAATTTTTGGAAAATTAAAATGGGATCCCACGCCAAGGAACGCAGTACTGACTTGGCAGATTGCGAGTGCTGAATTTTGCGAATCCCACGAACTTCGTTCGACCGAATGTCGAAAATACCTGCGAGATGGTGAGAACGGGCGGTTATGCGACTGAGAAGAAATACGTTTTAGGAACGGGACCTCGTAGCAGAAGTACTTGACGACGCGCATCGAGCCTGCCATCGTAACATTAGACGCCTCCGAGTGTCAGTGGGCCGAATTTCCACATACCCAGCACTTCGAGTAAGATCTTGGCTCGCTGATCAGTGAACTTCATCGAGTCGCGACGTGTCTTATACTGCCGGGCCATAATGCGCTCTAGGATGGGAATAATGACTACAAATAAGGAGAATCCCGCCAATGCGGAGGGCCCGAGCTGATTATTGGTCAGAAAAGCGGAAATTCGTCATCAAAAACACGGCACCTGGGTCAATAATATAATCAAGCAGATCGTCACTTTGACACATTAGAATTCGAAATACAACGGAAAGTAGCAAAAATTTCACCTTGAATGGGCGCCGTCCATGCTAAGCAACGAGACGCGTATCAGCCACGGTTGACCCGAAACGCCTGATGAACTCACCAGCATGCTACAGCGGCAAACAAAATTAGCACGCATTCTCAACGTTTCCAAAATAAACGTGGACTCACAAACCACTGCGCACACGCATCAATACGGCTTATCTACGAGGTACGTCAGTCCCTGGGAGGAGGTGAGAGCCAAGGGCTTACATCGGTCGAGACATGGTTGAGGATATCTGAGTTTGTCAGCGTGGTACGGGCTTTCCCCGAAAGGCGAACCCCGCGCTTGTAGATTGAGGCGGTGAGCGCCGCGCGGGCAAGCACGCCAGTGGTCATACTCCGCCAGAAAAACTGCAGGCATTATGGTCGTGTGAACATCCAAAACGTGGCAATGCAACGTGACGTCACCTGATGTTGAAAAATGCTGGCCATAATGACCATGAAGAAAAGTCCGAGGGCCATTCCCACTCCGCGCCCAACAGAAGGCATCGGAGTTCCCGCCTCTCGGTCTCCAGCGCGCTCTTTGGCAAAATTAATTATCGCCTGCAGGTTTATTTGAACACGTTGCCCGGTTGAACGAAAAGATTTGATGCATACCTTGACCAAGATCGGACCCATCAGCTGGGCGGTATCCCCAAGCACCTGCGGCGAAAATTAGCCTGTATATTCAGTTTCCCTCGGGAAACTGACCTTGAATGCACCCCCAATCCAAAAAAGATGACCTAAAATATCGTTCATCGCCCACGCAAGACTGGCCTCCTTGCGCGCATCTATTTCGCGCCAGTGTTTCTCCAGCGTAGCGCGGCGATCACGATACTTGCCCCCGGCGGAAAGAGCCTTGATGGCCCACATAAAACGCGTAAATGCCGGCGGTTTCACGGTGCCATCATCGAGTCCCGCATTCCATTCGGCGGCGGCGTTAACACGACGTGCCCAGGCAGCATCCAATTTTTCGGACAGGTACCCGGCCTCCTGTTCAGGTCCCACCTTCCACAGATCGGTGGCCTGAAGAGTCCGTTGGTAGCCCAGCACCTGAATTGAGAGTGAGCGATGAGGGGCGTGGTTGAAAAGGTGTGTTGAACTTGCCATCATAGGTGTTATCCACGTATATGTCAACTGGGAGAATAGCGATGCGTTTACGATCGGGATAATCTGTAACGAGTTCAGTTTTAAAACCCGAAAAACGCGAAGAATGTACCTCGGCATCGTCAAGGGAGTCAGGGGGTGGAGGGGGGACACCACTCGGAATCCTGCAAATAGTTCAAGCCCGAACTCGATCCACCCGACAAAAAAAATAGCAGACCATATCTGCCACCAATTCTTGCGGAACCGTATGTGTTCCTGCCCGGCGTCGAGCTGCAGTGCGCTGACTGGTTTCTTGCCATGGCCCTTCTCGAGCGCCTTGATAGTTTCGTCGGAGTCGTCGACCGTGTGGAGGGTCGGTTTGTTTTCTTTCGCAGGCATGATAGAAGTCGGGGGACAGGAAAAGAACAAGGGTCCCGCATGCCATGGCCACTGTTATTACCCTGTCCATGATCGGGGGGTATCCAAATCGGGTCCGGGAAGAAAGCCCAGCCAAAATAAGCGTGTGGGAAAAACATACCCCGTCCGTGCGTGCTTCCCACCCTTCGGTCCACCGGACCCGTTCACAGCGCACGCAGTCTCCGAAAACATATGTCGTCAAATCTTTCGAACCGTCCTGCTTCCCTCACCAACCAAACCGAGCCGAGCTTGAGATCCACGAAACCGGGCTCAAGTCGCGCCCATCCGATTTGATTTATTCGTCCTTATAACTCTAGTCTTTTCAAAATGCAGAGTATCCAGATTTGCTGTCAGCTACCGTCATCAACATGCCTTCGCGAACGCTGCAATTTCCCGAACTCGCCCCCGCCGACCGTGCCGCCTTTGGCGTGGCCGCGCGCATGCTTTCGTGTCTCGTCACCGAGTCTCTGGCGCGTGGAATATACCTCAAACTTGCGGACGGATTAGACGCCACTGGGATCTGTGTAGTCTTGCTCGCCGACGTCTCGGCAAGTCCCCCACCGGACATCGCGACCGCGTACACTCTCAAAAACATCCTTGCAATTATTCCGCTTCGCCACGTCCCCGTTTTCAAGCACGATGGCACGGATCCTCGCGGCCAAGAAATCGGGTTGCTTGATCCCATGGATATGCTGCCGCTGGTATTCGAGTTTACTACCGACGCGGACCAGCCCAATGAGGTGCGGAGGGTTGTGTTTCTCTTTAATGCAGCCGTTGACTCTCCCATTCGAAAACATCAGCATGCAACGTTGGCAACGGCAGTCTTAAAGGCGGTCACAGGCCCCGGGTGGGATCTCTCTGGTGCCACGCTGGTCCCATCGCGCAGCCCGTTGCCCCTCTGGGAGGCATTCGGGCGCAGCATGAAGATCCAGGAGACCATCCTAAAGGACATCACCGATGAGTTTGAGAGCTCTGTCCTGTGGCAGAGTCAGTTTTCCGGCTGTATTGTCTGGATGTTTCCCTTATCACTATCCCAGAGCATTCCTTTGAGCATCCGCCACAAGCGCCTCAGTTTTCATCCCCTAGCATTGACTGGGAGCAATCTATTGTCGAGGGCCACCCGACGCACCCCGTAAGTCTATGCTCACCCCCTGCTTGTACATTCATTGACCATCGTCGGGCCAGATGCACAAAACGCGCATGTTTTTACCGCCCATCCATGACGTTGTGCCAGGCTCGTACGACCTCTACCACACGAAGCTGCGCTTCGTCGCGGTCGCCCGGGAGAACCTGAAGATCACAAACGACTTCGAGAAATACACCGCTCCTCTCATTGCGGCTGCCTCTGCTGCTGCGGGCGAGGAGCTTCCGGTCCCCGCGGATTTCGTGGTGGTACCCGTGCACGAGCTTCAGACGGCGCACATCCAGGCTAAATTTCCCGACGCGGTGGTCTTCCCGCCGAAATTCTATCTCCCTATCCTGGGTCAACAGAGCATCCGGTGCGTCACCCACTTTTATTTAGCTTCGTGATGTTTCTGATATTGTATAGGTCTGTCGTCGTACCTAACGCGTACCACGAATTGTCACTCAAGCTTGGTGTCGGGATCAAACTCACGTCGGCTGTACGGACCATCTCACCTGCTTCGGCTTATCTGGGCCCGCGTTTCTCAGCGCAGGTCGTCCCGGCGCTCACCATGGACCGGAACATAATCACAGTCGCGCGGGAGCTGGCGTCGGTGGTGCATACGCACCCAGAAGGCGAGATTGCCAAGCACTGTGCGGCCATCATCCGCGAAGCGCACGAAAATACCAGCGAAGAACGTGGGGAACGGCTCATCGTGTGTACTTCACTTGTAGAGAAGGGGCACGCTGGAGAGGGCGGACACCTCTACGCCGTTATCCGTGTCTTCGAACTCGACACCGAGGAGAAGCGCGTTGCCTGGTTCGACAAGTGCGTTTTTTTTTTGATAACATTTACTTCTAAAAAATCCTAACGTGGGCCAGATTCGTCAAGTTATTCTTCGAGGCGTTCCTGCCCCCCGTGCTTCACAATGGCGTTGCCTTCGAATGCCACCCGCAAAACTGTGTTGCGCGCTTCGATCTCAAGACGAAAGAACTCCTTGGGTTCATCATTCGCGACTTCGGCGGCCTCCGTGTACATCGCGAGTCCCTTCGCGCCTCGACTGGTGTCGAACTTGATTTCCTCGAAGGACATAGTGTAGGTTTTACCTTACTTCGTGCCCTTTCCTATGTCTAACTACCGGGACAGATCATCGCCGAGGACACAGACGACGTGTACGCGCGCATGTACCACACGGTCATGCACAACCACCTGCAACAGCTCACCCGGGTTCTGGGCTTGCACTACTCTGGCGTCGGGTGGGAGATTGTGCGCAAGCACCTTCGCGCAGTGATCCCGAGAGAACATGCGCTGTACAACGCTTGGCTCGCACCAGAGAAAAAGACGTTCCCCGGCAAGTGCTTCATGCGGATGCGGTGCGAGGGGATGTATCGATTCGTACGTGATTCTTCTTTGCTCCCAAATGTTCACTCTGACCTCGCTAACAGCACCTCCATGCGCCATTCCCAAACTTGATTCTATACGAGGGTGTGAAGGACGCCTGCCTAGAAGATTGATTTATTCGTGTAAACGTAAATGTATTGAAGTGTATTGACCGTATTATCACGAAATATTTGGAGGACGAAAAAAAGACTTGGTTTCGAAATCAAAAAAAAAAAAGCACGCAATGTTTGCGCAGTTGCCTGAGAAAAGAAGTCCAGGCAGTGTTTCATGCGGTCCCATGGAGGAAGCCACCCGGTTCGCGAATAATCCATTGCTTGGATGTTGTTAGCGAGCGATGGAGGCGGGTGGATATTATCTGATTAGATATTATCTGATTAGATGCCTCTTATCTTTGATAATCTGGAGCCGGTAGAAGTCGCCGGATTATCTGATAGTGGGAAGATCAACCACTTCTTCTCCATTAGTGCGTTTTGACCTTCCCGTCCCCGTTCACGTCCGTTTTTCCCCTCTGGAAGCGCGATTCTTGTCCCTGGTTCTACTTGGTGCCGTGATGACTCCCCTTATTCACATTTCACACCGACACACAGACACGATGAATGCTGATAATTGATTGGAAAAAGGGAAAAAAAACCCTGGTCCGAGTCGAGACTCGACGGTATGCATCAGATTTGAGGTTCCATTGGCAGCATCATGCTGCTGGTTGCCCCCGGCACAATCAGCGGAGTGCGAATAGAGAGTTCTAATGGACGACCCTGAGCGGGACGGCGGTACTGGCTGGCGGTATGTTTCCCCATTTACAGGCGTAGAGTCCCACCGGTCAGAGCTTATTTGGAGCTTATTTCATCTTTTCACTCACGCGAAGGTGGTGGAGTGACGGTCGTGTGGGACAGGCACATAGCCAATGAAGGTGGCCCTTTGGTCGTGTAAACTAACAAGCAGATTACACGGCCGACGAGTGCTCAAGATGACAACAGACGTAGCGACCATGAGTCTGATCCTTGTTCACAGGCTTCCGCGCGCCCATCGTCCGCCATTTCGGCCTCTAACCCAGACTCATGGGAGTCATCATTCACCCGTTCGCCGACCCGGTCACCCAGTTGCCAATTGGACCACTGTTCGGGCCCTGCGCTGCATTCGTCCTTACCCTCCCAGTACCGTGGTTCAGACTCGGCTTTTGGCTTGAAACAAACCGCGGCTAAATTCCAACCACTCGCAGTATTCACTAATTATTTCCCGCGCGTACGCTTTCAACTTCTCGTTGTAATCCCACTCCTGCCCGCATCTGTCACCGGGCTCCAACCTTCGGGGACGCCAAGGTATCCATTTAGTTGCGCTTATTCCCCAGGTCACCACAAAGCATTCGGAACAGTCTCCGGCGAACCAGCATCATTTCCACAGGCAAATCGTTCACGTCGTCCACTTACTTGGCGTTAGCCCGAACGGGACCAGTCATCAAATCGAAGCTCAGCCGCCCGAAGGGTGATTTATTGATTTCTCTTTCCGTTCACACAGGCCAAAATTCGTTTTTGGATTTCTCTTCCGGTGCCGCATGTGGGCATGTCTCGTCATTCACTTTTGGTATGACACATGATTCCAACCCAACTGTTTAAATACTGCTATTACTGGAGCTTAAGCACTACTCACCACAATGTCTTCCGGTTTCAATCTGCCTCCGCGCGATCATGCTAGTTTCGCCGTTTCCTCGCGTCTCCTTTCATGCCTCGTCACCGAAAGTTTGCTTCGCGCCTACTACCTGGAAGCTAAAGAGTCGAAGACGATGGCTGGTATCCTCGTCATTCTCTCGACGAGTGTAATCTCGGAACAACCTGTTATCACGCGTGCCCTGCGTCCCAACGACATTTTCGCCATAGTTCCTCTGCGTAACGCGCCTGTCTTCAAAGACAAGGCACCCACCAAACACGGCAAAGTCGTTGGACTCCTTGATCCTCTCGATATGGTGCCGGAGGTCTATGTCTTGACCGAAACTATACCGGGCGATCCGGTCCGCGTTAGTAATTCTAATTAAATCAGCTTATCAGTGTTCCTGAACGCTTTTATCTGATAGGACGAGTTGAGAGACACCGTTCTTTCGTGTCTAGTTCCGCCCCCTTGGGAACTCGGGCGGTTCACCACTTTGCAAAAATGCACCGACCCGACGGATCTTTGGAATAAATTTGTCAAGGATGTGCTCGTTAAAGGATCTCTGAGCGAGGCAATCGCTGACGAGCTTCGCAGCTCGTTCGCATGGCAATGTGAGTTACTTCGTCGCTAAAATAGCCGTAGCTAATGTATACATCTTCCCTTCTTCCTAGTTGCGTCATACGAAAATCCTCCTGTGTGCCCCTCCCTGGATTCGGCGCCGATCAAATGGGAACAGAGCCTTGTCGCCGGGCACCCAACCCACCCCGTACGTCTCTTCTAAAATAAGAAAATTCTGCGGATTTACCTATTCTTAGATGCATCGGGCCCGAATGTCCAACTACGCCCCTTCCGACTACAACTGGTACCGACCGAAAATCCGCTTCGTTCGTCTTCCCAGCGCCAGCCTTGACACCCGTGGACCTTTCGACTCGATGATGCGGGGACTCGTCACCAAGGCCGCCTTGTCCTCGGGCACCGCCAACCCTGAAGACATCCCCGGCACCATCTTCATGCCCGTTCACGAAATGCAGTTACCCACTGTCATCGCTAAATTCAAGGACATCGAAGTCCTCGAACCCACCATAGATGCACTCGGGCAGTCGAGTATTAGGTGGATTCATTCGTTGTGCCATGGATGTTGGGAAGAAAAATTAACGCGCTCATAGAACTGTCGTTATTCCGGAACTACCCGATATGGCACTTAAATTGTCGGTCAACATGAAAATCTCCTCCGCATTACGCACCATCTCGCACTGGACAGCCGACTTCGGACCGCGGTTTTCGCGTGACATTGTCCCGAAGCTCGCCGTGAATCCGAAGATTTTTTCCGTCGAGCTAGAGCCTGCGAGCGCCATCTACGCCGGGGTTGACCCCTCGGTTCGGAAACATTTTACTGCGATCTTCCGGGAAGAGTACATTCCAGCGCCGGGGGAGAACATGATCGTTGTCGCTGCCCTACTGGAGAGTGGCCATGCCGGTGTCCCCGCTGGTGTGCCGGCCGTGGAGCACATATTCGGGCTCGACACCGAGGAGAAGCGGACTACTTTCCTGGACAGGTCAGACTCATTTTACCTTGAAATTTTCTGGGTCTGATTTGGCGGGTTCAATTAGTTACCTGCGTCTTGCTTGCGAGGCACTCATCCCACCCACGTTGCACAATGGCGTCGTCTTCGAAGCACATGCCCAAAACTGCCTGCTTCGTTTCGACATCGCGACGGGCAAACCGCTCGGCTTCGTTGTGCGGGACCTCGGTGGCCTGCGAATCCACCCACCGACGATGAACGCGTCCCTTGGCACCAATTTCGAGTTTTTGCCAGGCCACTGCGTCGTCACGAGCACGCTGGAGGAGACGTACCCGAAATTCTACCACACCCTCATCCACAACCACCTGCAGCGCATGATTCGGCTTCTGGGATTGCACTCCAACGGTGTTGGCTGGGAGATGCTTCGCGGGCATTTGAGGAACGTCATCCCGCAGGACCATGGGCTGTGGAAGTCGTGGATGGAGACCGACACCGTTGCGGGCAAGTGTCTCATGCGCATGCGGCTGCAGTCAGTGCACGACAAGGTAAATTCAACACTGCCTGGATAGCTTTCTTGATCTGACGCTGCCGCCCATAGATGGTCTTCAGCCCGTTCCCAAACATGCTGCTATATCGCGCGGAGGACGGTGTCGCGGCGCTGGTTTGAGAAATAAAAATAAGCGTTATTCACCTATGTATCATCGGAAGAATCCTGTGAATGAGTATACAATATACCAGTTTTTATCACCAGCTGTGCTTGTGTCGACGCTGTCAAGTTGCTATGAATGTTGTGGCAAGCGCAGAGTGATGCCGTCACGTTTTAGGTTAAAGCTGTTACGCCCGCATTTGCATCGCCACTATATCCTTTGCTGCTGGTACCATATGTCCAACGAAATTGGAACGCTGGTCATCGTCGTGTTGAAGGCCCGCAACCTAAACAATCACTCCTTCTGGAAGCAAGATGTGCTCGCCATGATTGGCCTAAACGGTACGTTAAATTCCAAATCTGATTGATATCTTTCCGAGCCTGCTTTGTCCAGGCGAAACAAAACGTACGAAGGTAGATGTCAAGGGCGGCCAACATCCGATGTGGGACGAAGAGCTTCGTATCCCGATCTTGAAGGATACTGGCGAGAAATCCAGGAAACTTCAAGTGTCATGTTGGGCGAAAGAGCCAAAGAAGGAGGAAAATCTCGGACAAGGCGTTGTTGACCTTGCAGAAACCCTCAAGACAGGCGAATTCGACGGTACGTTACAGGTCTCCATCCCTTCTCATTCTCATTGGATTGTATCAGATTGGGTGACCCTCGAGACGAATGGCGTGGCAAGAGGGGAAATTTATCTCGAGATGACCTTCTTTACGAACGCGCCCGCTCCTGTTGGTTTGACAGCGCCCAAAGCTCAATTGCAACGGCGACCCTCGAAACTTTCCCCCGCTGAGAGATTGGCACGTCCCCCGCTTACAGCACCCAACACGGCGTCCGCGGCGAAACATCGACAGCAACAGGATCCCTATGGTCAACCTGCCAACGGATATCTGGGTCCTTCGCCACCTCATTCACGAACACCTTCCACCTCTCCGCCTAGAACCGGCCGCCAGTCTCCTCTCCCACCATTACCCGAAGGCAACGCCCCGGCTCCCAATACTTTAACCCCAGGAAGAGGGCAGGGACTACCCCAGCACGTCCCGTCTATTCTTCGTCCGCGGAACCCAAAATCTTCCCCCACGCCGATCCCACGTCCGACATCAGAGTACAGCGGTGTGGTTCCGCCCCCAGACCATGGATACGCGCCAGAATCCCCACCTCGGGGATACACTCCAGTGGTCCCCGCCTCAAACTCTACGTATGACGATGCGTACGTACCGCCCCCACACGAGCCCCAGCGATGGGGTTCAAACCACAGTCCTGCGGAATTCTCGTTCCCGGTCCCAAGCCTTGGTGGTGCTCGGGAACCAACCGTCGAATACTCGGCTCCATATAATCCCTCTCCTCCGGCTGGCTATGGTGCGCCTGGCGGGAGAGACCGTCATGGATCGACATCGTCGTTTACCCCACCGGCCTCATTTACTCCGCCACCTGCGCCTTCCTTTCAGCCACAACCTCCGTACCAGCAACAACCTTCTTCCTTCCAGCCACCCCCGCAGTCTTTCCAACAGCCATTCCAACAGCCACCCCAACAGCCGCCTTTCCCACCGCAGTCACCCGTTTACCAACAGCCGCCACCCACCTTCCAACCCCCGGCTGCCTTCCAGCACTCTCCTCCCACTTTCCAGGCGGCACCACCGTTCCAGCCTCCAGCGTCATCCTTCCACCATCAGCCTCCGCCTGCCAATAAAAGCAATGAGTTGCCCGACCCGTACCTACTGGCGCGCTATCAGTCGCCTTTGCCACTTCCCCCAGGTGCTGATAATCCACCACGCCAACGAACGTCGTCCCACGCTGGCGGTCAGGCCCCGCCTGCAGAAAGCAAGCCTGCTCCGGCACCGCCGAGCAAGGCAACTCCTCCATCCACCCAAAGCAATCCGGACAATGCACGACTGCAGGCTCTGCGGCAGGTGGAAGAGGAAGCAGCTCGGCGGAGGGCTCAAGAGGAGAAGGACCGAGAGCTCGCGCGGCAGCTTGACCGCGAACTCAATCTCGGTGAAGCTTGAAGGCGCGGCTCAAATTCCTGGCAGCTAGTGAAGTCCGATGTCTAAATTACTAATGTACAGTGAAGATGTTTAAGTACAAGTGTATGTTGGTGCTCATTATCATTATTGTTCCTGATTTTCCAGCCTCATCGTGGACCATACCCGAAACGTTGTCTCATCATCATCCACCGCCTTTGGCTTTGCAATGTCTGAGCGTTGAGCTGGCCTTTGTGCACGCCCTTAGCCTGGCGCAGGTCATAATAGAATGTAAGAAGGTAAAATGTGAAGCCCAGGGAGATCGCCCATTCCAAGACAGCGCCCGCGTTGGGCGCGAAAAAGAGACCGACGCCAAAGGCGATTGCAAGAATCACCAGGATGCCCGCGATGATGCCCTTGGCGATATACGCCGTCCGCAATTGGCGGAGGTAGTGGAAATCTTTGCTGATCCAGCGGTACTGGCGGGAGTAGATGGATGAATACCTGACAGCAGTGGGCCGACGGGGACATACCTCGACGCATGTGAACAACGCGGAAAGCGCGACGCCGACCATAAACATAAGAAGGAACCCGCGATGGATACTCGGATGCCGTTTAGTGTCGAATATAGAAAGTAGGATGAGACCAAGGCCGCCAAGGGCGGATCCAAGAACGGCGAAAACACTGAAAACTTTTTCACGCCGCCTCATGGTCGGAATTAACCTGGTTCGTTTTCAGTACGCGGGTCTGAGAAGGTTACGGCTTTCCGCTGACCGCCCGGAGTGCCTCAGGTATCGCTCAATAACGAGAGACAAGAAGAAGGCCACCGCCTGTGAAATAAATTGAACTTTAAGACCCCAGATGTTAAACAGCGCGTACTGTGATGCAACAGCCAGTTACAAAGAGCGGTTTCAGGATGTCTGCTCCGACATCGGAGATATACGCGATGGAGTTGTCCTGGGATGCTGGGAAGAAATACTCAACGGCCCGTACGTCCCGCTCGAAATTTATCGCGTACAGTACCGCGGTCTATGCATCCCGCCCTGAACAAGCCATGTTATGAGCATTGAAAGGATCGTTCCTATTCGACGCGTCAGGTCAGCCGACTCGTAGATACCCAAAACGCCGAGTGCACGCACCGAACCAAATAAAAGCACCGAAGACGGGGACCCACACATACCACCAATGCGAGCGAAGATGGGCTTCGCTAGTGTTTGCGGGGGGCATAGAAAATATTATTACTCGTGAAGAGGCCGTCGCGTGGACTGGTGCAAGTCGGTGGTGGTGGAAACTGAGAGGTGTATACAGAAAACCTTTGTCATTGAACTTCAGTCACACAGTGGAGCAAACCTCATCGATGACGCGTTTCTTGGAAATCTCAATATGGGAATTAAATCACCTAATCGGGAAGAGCCACACACAACATTTTCTGGGTGTGCGGCATCCCGCAGAGCCGCACTAAGTCGCGCGTTGAATCGCGTCGGATGTCCACTTCCAAAATAGAGTCACTTTTGGATGCGGGACTCGGGGGTTTCAGTGAAACACCGACGGCGCTCCGAAGCATTTCCTGACACCGTCGACTGAATGTAACTTCTACCATTTTGTACTACAAGATTGAAAATCCCTAGGGACCCACACTTCCCAGCCAAAAGCAATATAAACTGTCCGAGACCGGATCGGTCTTCATCGCGTGATTTGGCCATATACCACGAGTATAGCTATCAGGTGGAAATCCACGTTGCATTGAACTCTGCTGGACACTCCTTGCTATTCGCCAAGGCCATATGTGTTCGCGGAGCGCCACTCAGGTCCCAACACCAATGCGCGCCCCGCGTCCAGTCCGGCGTACACCCTTCCCACAAAGCGTGGGCGTGGGCTAGCGTGGATAAAAAAAGCTCCACCGCCGCAATAACATTCGAAGCGTTGTCGCGGCGAGCTTAAATTTGACAATACCTTGGCAGAATTATCTTTAATGAAATTTCTTCGCGATCGGCCGCGGAACAGTAACCTGCGAAGACATATAACGCAATTGTCGGTCCTCCTGTTCCGCAATGTCGTGCGATGTAATTCTGCCGACATGATAGCTGCGTGGGATTAGATGAGGAACGAATGAAATTGCGTCGGGGCAGATTGAATTGTAAGAGCAACCGTAGGCAACGGTCCGCGTAGAGAAACCATGGTATTTTGTGTTGGCCGTCGGTGTGCAGCTTGCCTGGTCAGTCTAGACCCTGTCTAAGCCACGCAGTACCGGAGTGGATTTGCTTTGATGTCAATCTATGCGCAGGTCGCCAGTCAGTCGACATATTCCTCATAAGGGGCTGACACATTCTGGCTGAGTCTGTCTGGACTCGGGGTCGGTGAAGGCGTTAATCGAACTGTCAGCGAGTATCTTAACCCTGGAAGGACCTTGCAAGTCCTTGAAGAAATTCGCACAGCGAACGGGTACCAGGTCGCGCCGCCATCGTGAGTAGTCTTTGCGGTCGATATGAGTGGATACACTGGTGGATACAGTAAGAAACAAGAAAGAACTCGACATAAATGAATGCGCCTCCGCGCGCCGGCAGAAGAATAGAAATGGTCCAGAAAGAGCTGCTCCTGATTAAACGACTAGTGTCGCTGCGACTGAAGGGGGCACAAGTCTGGTGAATGGCGGAGGCGTGTTGGCAGCATGTACCCCTGCCAATTTCTGGAATATCTGGAATTGGTGTCAGCGAGCTAGATACAACCGAATCAATGGACGATGGCACCTGTATGAAGACTTCCGACGAATGGCCCCCGGACACGGCCCATTTGTTGTCGATGACTGTGAGGGGGACACCTGATACGCCTTGCGCGCGGGTTTCCTCACACATGTTGTTCACCTCGTCTTCACACTCGTTCGAGACTAGGAACGCACGGGCCTGTCGCAAGTAATTATTAGCGGCTCGACATCGCAGACACACCCCGGAGACGTACCTCTGCCTTGGTCATGATACCAACTTCCTGAGCTACGTCCGACAGAACCTCGATGTCCCCGATGTCCTTGTCCTCCTGCAGATGCACACGGTATATCGCCATCAAGTAAGGCAGTTGCAGCTCCGAGCCGCCCAGGTGGTATGCCTTGCGCGATAGACGATGGGCGCGTGTCGACTGACTAACCACCCCGCGGAATGCTCTGTGGGGCTGTTAGCCCAGTAATTGTATGCATTGACAGAGTCAGCTCACAACGGCACACCCTTCTCGGCACCCCATTTCGCAATGGTTTCCTCGAGCTGGCTGAACTTTTCCGCGCCGAAGATGTTGCTGAAGAAGTCACTCTTTTGGATCTTAGGTTCGTAATCCTGTGGCAGCAGAGTAGCCGGAATAAGCCGGAACGGAAGAAATTCGAGCTGAAAATCCAGAGGGAGTTTCAGAACCTCCTTGCAGTGGGTTATAGCGGAGAACAGTTCGTGCTGGCCAATAGCACAGTTGGGGCATATCTGGCGCAAATTTAGTCCAAGAAAAGCACAGAAAAGAACAGCCGTACGAGATCATTTATGATACTCAGTTTCACAACGCGCGTAGGCATACTGAGCTCTGCGATTTCACGGAGGATGTTGTAGACAATAGAGAGATAGCAGAATGAAAGGCGGCAAGGATGAGGAGAGGTAGTGTTTTGAGCAGGACTACGGCGCTGACTGAAGCAAACGATCGGGATTGGCTCTGTCATGACAAACCCGGCCGTCACATGCTGACTAGACCTCGGCTTGCTCCTTCCGGCCATCGGTCGAGAAAGGTATCAAATTCACTTCGGCGACGAGCGGTATGCATTCCAGAAAAAATTACAACTGATTAAAGATGGATCCAATTGATAGTCTATCGTTGGCAAAATTCGGTGCCGCACAGGTCCGAGGAGAGAGAACACCTAGGGGAAGAACAAGCACTGTGCTATTCTTGTCGTTCGATGGACCCACTCCATCGGAGACAGAGCTGAAAGTGGACCTCATTTTCACGGATCCCAGAAGCCCTCGTCGTTGTCTTCGTATTTCAGACCTGCAGGCCACGAATATACCCCATCATGCCGATCTACCGTCAGGGTCTTCTGCAGCCACTCAAGCCGTTCCTTCTTCCGTAGCACTACACGGCTGCGGCGATCAAGGAAGACGCGCGTCAGTGGTGTCCCCAGAGTCTTTCGGTGTAAAATCATGTCGCACAACAGCCCGACGTCTGCTGACTCCATATCCGTCACGGCAAGGGTTTCTAATTTCGGCCAAGGAGGCTGACCCGAGGTACCATCGGGCATCCCGAGAAGGTCCAAGATGTCTGGGAGAGACTCGTCCAAACGAAAGGTCGTCAGTGCGGGAAACGCACGCAGCATGCGAAACATTTCGCCGGCAGAAAACGGGCAAGCGTGCAATGTGAGCGTGTGCACGGTAGGGAAGACGTGCTCGTCGAAGGCGTCCAGGTCTTTGAGTACAAGAGACTCGAGCACTGGAGCGCTGAACGTCCGAAAGATGCGATGTGGATGGGTGATCTCATCTTCGAGGTTGCCGCACACGCGGAGGGAACGCAACTGTGGAAGGAAGATGGGGTTGCAGTCAGGGGGTCGGCTGGTGATGTGCATTCTGTGCAGGGAGAGGTTGAGCAGGTTCGGGATGCCGTCAAGCATGATACGAAAGGAGGCGAAGCTGAGAGGGTAACCGCTGAGATGCAGTGTCTCCACGAGCCCAAGCGGGGGCTGGAGGCATCCCAGCGCCATACCCGACACACGGACGAACTTGAGCGAAGGCGCCCCGCCCCTGAATATCAGAGGTGTGCAGTCTGTGTCGCTGAGGTGGTGTCCCCCCATTGAGAGCTTCGTCAGCCAAATGGACACATGCTCCAATGCAGGTGCGGAGAGAGAATGTAGGGCCTGCCAGATCTCCAGCGTCGCCGCAGGAGGATTCTTAATGGAAATGGAAAGCCGAAGCCAACGGTCTGCATGTGCAGAAATCAAGTCCAGAATCTGGTCCACCTGGAATGGACCCACGATGTCGAACGCGGTTGTGAAGAGACAGGTGGCCGACCGAGCAAGGTAGACGCGCACGCGCGAGAGTTTCCATTCGAGTACCTTCTTCGCGAGGAGTTGTCGCGGGCGCACTTTGACCATAATAGCAGTCCATAAAAGGGGCGTGCCAGTAGCGACTTCACGCCACATACTCGAGACATGTGAGGCTAGAACCTCGAAAGGAATATGAATAGCTTTAGGTCCAGGAGATTGTTGGCAGATTGTGAAGATATGACTGAGGATTTCATTCGGAAGCTTATAGATGTGAGCCTTGTGATTGAGGAGCCTCCCATGCTTGGCTCTGGCGTAGCGGAGGTCGAGGTCGACCTCACTGGCCTCGCGCAACAAGTGTGATTTCTTGAGCTCAAGTGTCTCAATGGCTTTTGCTGTTTCATCCAACTCCAAGTCGGACATGGCACTTCCTGGTGGGAGAATCAGTCGACCGTTCTTTATTTCACTACGAAACGAACCAGGGATTTGTATGTGCAGGCGCCGTCGATAGTGTGCTTGGACGAATCGCGGATATGGGCGGACTCTTGATCGTTGATGCACCAATTTCAGACGTAGATCATTATTTGATGATTGCCGAAAGCCTTTTGAAGTAAATAAATAGAAATAGCGGACAAGTGCAAACAACACTGTCATCTTGACTTGAACTTTGAAGTCTTGAACCATCTCCTTTGCATCTCGAAGTCTAGAACAAGTCGACTTCAGGCTGTGCCATGTCGTGCCTTTACATGATGAACCACACGGACCAATCAAGCGTCGCCATTTGATCCAGCTAATCACAACCTCGCCATTTCTTCTCTTCCTACGCCGGAGCATGGGTGTGGTCGCGCCCTGTAGCCGGTTACTGGCTGAAGCTTCCGAGTCCGTGGAACGAAATAACTTCTTCGCTCGGCGTTAATTTTGGTGAGAACACAGTCTAATTTCTTTCGGTCATCTCTTTCCCGCACACCAGTGGGGCGGCGACCATGCCCCGGCTTCAACTGATTCGCCGAACTAAAATGCAGGCCTTGCCGGACCGTGTTTCTTCTCAACGAACCCTGGGGAATGCGGATCATATTCGTCTTCTTCAAGTCTTTCAACCTCTCAACTATTTATGTTTGCTCTTCAGACCCTGTGGCTGTTTACATACTCTTCTCAGTTCCTGTGGCGGCCTCCATCCGTCGGGAGCGGCGGCCACTTATTTTCAGCACTGACTTCGCAAAATCGGGGTAAAGCTTGACCGACGCTGACACCACCTTCGCGACCTTTGCCTCAAGTCAGAGATTTTTGTCAATCCCCTCGTGTGCTGCAGCAATAATCTCCTCCGTTGTCGCACGCCGACTGACTGTGTCTTGGCACTGGTATCATAGTGTGCGTCCCAACCATTCCGCGCGGTAAATTATACCCCGTGAGATTTCGTCTCAGACTCGATGTTTTTCCCCCACGACCGGCCAGGGCGTCATTTCATCACTCTTCGCCTCATTCTAGAACTGATAGAAAGACTATAAAGCTTGACACTATCTCTTCCCTCCGACTGGTCCGCTCTTTTCCTCCAACTTGACAAACTTGGCGCACTGCAACCTAATAACAATAACAGCTTCGTAGCGGAATCTTAACCTCCCCATTGGTGCAAATCCTTCTTACTATAAAGAAATTTCTTTCGCCCTTTGGGAATTTAGCCCGTAGCTCCGTTTCTTTCTCACTCTGCGTCCGAGCCGGGTCGGGAACCGGTTCGTTTAATTTTGTTGTCATCTGGTTCACTTCGTCATATCAAGATCGCCGACGGTATCTCGCGCGCTGTCTGGGCGACCTATGTACTCGTTCCCTTGATGCGCAATGATGCGCACCGTTGGATTGGCTTTTAATGGCCCGCGACGCTCCGGCGTTCAGTGAGCACTTGCGCCGTGGGATTCGATGGTTTTCGCGCACCTCTCAACTTTTCTCGGTCCTTGTGCTTCTCCCCGCCAGCTTCTGTCAAGAGGCCGAGTGTCTAACTTCCAGATCTTCTGTGTCCATTCTCCCGCGCGGTGCACCATTTTTTCGCAGTGCCTGAACAGAATTCTCATTGCCTCCATAGCTAATCTCTAGCTCCGTCTGTACACATGTGCGTCATGGAAACATTTTCAGGCTCGAAACCAGGTGGAGACGTATAGATTTCCGATACTTTTTGGTGGAAGTTCCATTTGCTGCACTCAGTTTGTTCCTTGAATGCGGTAGTCTCCGGCCCCGCGCGACATGTTCACGGAAATATTCTCAGGCTCGAAATTGGGTGGAGACAGTACTCATTCAGTGAGCATTCCATTTCGCACTTGATTTTGCTGCAGTGCCTGAACAGGGTTCTTGATTGGATACAATACATGTAGTTGGTTTCCGGCTCCGCGCGTCTTGTTCACGGAAACATTCTCAGGCTCGAAACACCAATAGATGCTCGACGCTCATTTGGGGCTCCTGGGTGTTCGAATTGTCGATTCTTCACTGTACCTGAGCACGATTCTTATTGGTACGATAGCTGGATTTTGCCTCGGTGACCTCATGCGTTCATGAATACAGAGAACGAATTTTTGATGCTCACTTGGCAGGTGTTCGATTTCTCACACCGCTGGAACGGGAGTCGTTTGGCCAACCAATTGCTGCATCTGATGGTAATTTTTATATGCTTGTTTTCAAGGAGTGTCCAACGACTCCAGGTCGGGTTCTGACCACCCCAAGTTCGATTTCATCTCATCTGAAACTCAGTGAAATAAAAGTCTGATGGTTAAACTACTACTACGGTGAGCTTCGAAGCTTCTGCGGAACATGAATGATCCCAGTACGAGAAACAGTTGGCGAAGCAACTTATGAGGCGTTAAAGTTAGACCCCAAAAACAAGACGACTGCTCTCTGCTCTTAATTTCAACTTTGCTTCAACTTGAACGAACGCTGGCATGCTATGAATGAATACACTGCATTTCCTTCAATCTTATCTCTTCTCCGTATTCTCCCCAGTTGCTGTTGGAGGCTTTACGCAGCAAGTGTCATGTTGTACAGCAATTAATACATCCAATAATTGTTAATGCTTCTTCCACCGTCACCATCATCCTCATACTTCCGTGGTTCATCAGGTGTCTTCACGACCACAGCTCTCCCCTTCACTTGCTGACCCTCTGACCCTGCTGTACTGTATTCCGCAGGCTCTCCCTGGGCTGGAGGGTGTTTCCAGCCTGCTGTGCATCAACGCCTACGTGATACGGGGTCGAAACCTGATAGGCTCCCAACGGGACGCCGTTGAATTTATCGACTGCGGGGCTCGCCACAACATTCAGACGCGCGTTGTACTCGGGGCTCCTCTCTGTGTATGCTGATGGTGACGCGGCGCGGGGAGCCATGGCTCCGAAGGGCGAATGCAGTGCGCGAGTGTGAACAAGCGGCGCCCGGCGTGCACCCAGAGAGCGAACTGCGGCTGTAAAGGACATGGTATTGGGTCGCGGGGGTGGGCGCGGTGTACAGTGGGTGTGGGTTAATGTGGGTCCTGTGTTTTCTGCTGTCCTCCTGCGTTTAAATGTATGCTGCAGGCATGACATGATCCCCAATTCTAGAAGAAAGTGGGGTCATTCTAGATTTTTGGGGTAGACAAGCGGTTTGGCGATATCTGGTAGCGGCCGTAAGGCCCCGGCCAAGGGTCGTAACGCCGCTGCCCTGGACCACTGCGTGCCGTCGGTCTGCAGGATTCATTATGCCCATTTAGAACTACCTCATTACAATTCGAACGCTTTCTCTACTCTTCTCTACTCTAGGCGTACACTCGACAGCACGATTATCAGCATCTGGCTCTAATCTAGGCGGTCGTATCTTCTGCGAAGTATTGTCTGGCAGACGAGGGCTGGACCACGGGCTGGGCCGATTTCGGCTTCGCCCGATGAGTGTCAACCGCGGTGATCGGCAGGGCATAGCTGTTCAAAACATATCATTGGTGGTTCGTACAAAAATATAAGACACACCGTTCTTCGTCGCATCCATACGCTTTCGGGGTAAGTTTGATAACCGTGTGCAATGGGATTTTTATGTACGGTAGATCGTCTTGAGGAAGGTGGTGGAAATATGCATACCTGCTACACATCAGCATCGTTACGTAACTCAAACAATGTCGGCTCACAAACACCGGAGAATCGCCTAATTCTAAGTTCAACTTTTTGTTTCAACCACAAAAGCAACGACTCACCTGATGCCCAATAATGAGAATATTTTCCTGGCGTTCTAGTTCCATGATCACGGGCTCCAGTCTGACTACTACGTCGCGGTACGATTCGCCACCCCGATAACGGTAGTTGAACTTGTCTTCGTCTCGATTTGCAAAGTCGTCCGGGTACGCTTGCTGGAATAAATTTTAATTATCACTCAGAGAGAGAGAACAAGAATGAAAACCTCGATTTCCTCGTAGGTCATGCCATCACACACACCAGCGTCCAGCTCGTCCAATGATTTCCAGGTCAGCTTGGTGTAACTGAGATCCTCGGCAGTTTGAATCGTTCGACGCAGAGTAGATGTCCAAACCTTCGCTACTTAGGAATATTCCCAAATGGACACGGGGCAAAGCGCACCGTCAAAGGTTGGTCTCCGATATTGTCTTTGATCAGAGCGGGCAGCGCTTTCGCATACTCCATACCTCGAGGAGACAAAAGAGAGTCGCCTCCAATCTTCCCCTCCACATTATATTGGCTCTCCCCGTGCTACACGCAGAGGTGTCAGCCTAGAAATAAAGTAAGAGACGCAAATACCCTGGAGAAAAATATGCTGCGCGGCTTAAGGTGCAAATTCATGAGATAAAAGGCGATCCGACTGGAGAGATAGCCGTTAATCCTGGACACAGTCACTTCCCGTCCGACATTTGTGATGCGGAGGTAGGACAGGTGCGGCTCGGCAATCGTCTCATAGACCTTCTCGTATTCGTGAATGCGGCGCAAAAAGTCCGCCTTGGCCTCTTCCGGGGAGGTATCCTTGTAGTCAGGGTCTCCCGAGCTGACTTTGAGTGCTACATTAGCGGCGATGACAGCGGGATCGTCACAGATCGATTCGAGAAAAATCAGCATCATGCCAGGCTCTTTTGCGACGCGGGCTTCTAATTTAGCTCTCCGGCTGCGACTGCTGTTGGTAGCATCTGATCGGAGACATGAATAAAATTGGGAAGAAGGAAGAGCGTGGCAGACCGTGAATTCCAACATTCCCGCCATCTTTCAACCATTTGATGAGCATCTCGAGACTATCCTCAGCAAGGCGATCACGCGAAAGAGTGCCCTCGGCATTGTCCTGGCTGAAAAAGTTGGCGCTATGATCCTCTTTAATGCCGCTCCTAGAAACATATTTAGATGGCGGACAGCATGAACTATCGCTTACTGTTGAGCCTTTTGTCTAGCCCTTGTTCGCCTTAGCTGTCCCACGTTGAAAACCTAAAGATGATCAGCGGCGAACAAGATCGATATAAAAGCCATATATACCTTCACATCATATTCCAGCCACTTGTAGGAGGTCAATTAAGAACACCAAGGAGGTCTGAGAGCGTACCTTGAGATAAATCATCAATTTATTACTCAGGTATGACTTTCCGCGCGCTGGTAAGCCAACCTGGGCGGCATTAGATTATTCGGAGGCGCTTAAAAAATGTTGACCATGGCTAGCACGATTTTGGACTCGGAGTAGTCCGGTTTCGCAACTAAAATACAAAAGTCAGAATTAGCACCGACTAGACTCTTATCGGTTACCCTTCTTCCCGATGCCTTTGACAGACTGGGGTGGGGTAGGCGCTTGCGAGCCTTTGCGGCTTGTTACAGTTGACTCATCAAACTGTTTCAGCCTTTTTGCAGACCCGTCAAGATTTGTGTGAGTGGAAGTTCCGCCACTGACATGGAGCCTTGTCGTCCGCCTGCTCCGAAAACAGCTGGGGGAATGTTCGGCGAGTCTGAAATCGGTGAGCTTGAAATCGGCGCCAGATCGCCTTGGGCTTGCATGCTCTGCAGAACGTCTGCGGCACGAGTGAGATCTTGGCCAATCTTTGTAGAGGGAATCGCCAAGTAGGAATTAGATGCCATGATTAACTGTAGACTGGGAAGATGGACGATTCCGAATCGTCGAGTCGTAATTTGCGCGATTGTCCCGGAACGGAACTGTGACTGTGACTCGGAACTGATGGTCACATATCTCATCCTCCACCAGCAAAAATGTGCCAGCCTGCGAGGGTAGAGCATCGCCTCCGCCGGTGTCTACTACGGTGAATATTTGTCTAATGTCCGTTGAAATAATCCACGTCGTTCCTACTGACGGTATCTCGTGAAATGTGTGTGCGCAGTTGTAAATGCGCCGCCTCAAGATTGCGCGCAGTTCGGCGCTCGCACGTCCAGTAGAAATCTCGAAGTCTCAACCCGCCCCTTGCGTTCCCACGACAAGACACTTCTTTTTCAGTGGGACTTGAACTGCGCCCAGACCTAATACAGTGATCCGTACGTCGTTTCGGGTTTAGAAAGCTGCAGTTGGCCTGCGTGTTTCGGCAATAATATGGACCATTTCTCTTGTAGACTAAGGTCAGATACAGCTTGAGTTCAAGGAGCAGGTGCGATGGGAAAGTTGCGATGAACATGATGGTTGTGACCACACGATTCAAATGTCATAACAGCCGTCAACATCGCCCTGGTTCCTTCCATGCTCTTCCATATTCATGAGCCTGTGCTTATCAGTCCTAGTCCTTGCATTGCTTTGACTGTACTAGAACAGACGGAAAGAACGCCAGATTCCGATTACGACTGCCGCTATACAACGACAATCAAGATGCCTTGCAGTGGAGCCCGAGGCCGAAAGGCGGCAACCTGGACTTTAGGTTATGCTGCGCGTGCATTGCCTGCACCCTTGTAGGACGCCGCAGGAGGCCACCTGAGCCCCTACCGCACCCCGGCCCTTCTGCTCTACCTCGGAGGTGTATTCTTTGATGCCACCTACGACTCCAGCTGTCTCCGTTTCTGTCCCGTCTTCACAGCCCGCCAACGTCTTTCGAGTCATTCTCGAGCTGGGGTCCTTAGCTGAATTTGACGGGGCCGTCCTAGTCATCTGTCCTCGTTACAGTCAATTGGCGTTCTTACGGCAGTGTCAGTTAGCCATATAAGCACCAGTGTGAAAGCTGTATGCGGTAAACTTCCAATACTTTCAAGAGTTTTAGACTCAAACGCCCTGCCTCACGACACCTACGACCCTTTCGTTATAAAAGGACCGCTTCGACCCACGATTGCATACACGACTAGCCCAATACCCACAACTTATCGTATCGCGGGCATGGAACCTATAACTTTTACATTCCCAGCGGCCCTGGGCTTGGTCGTCCTTGTTGGAGTGGTGAATATTGTCCCTTCTCACTCTTACTCTGGTATTTATTTACACTTTCAAAGGGATGCCATATTATATTCAACCACCTCGAACCTCGAACTGTGCCAGTATTCATGTCTCTTATATTTTTGCCTCCCTTGGTCTCGTCTCTATTACTGGTTCCCCATGTGAACAACATCCTCAACGCAATCGGACTCTCCTTCCTGACATACCATTTTGCTCTTGTCACCTCCGTTGTTCTGTACCGAGTTTCCCCCTTCCACCCACTCGCATCCTATCCTGGCCCTTTCTCGTGCAAGATCTCCAAACTGTGGTTTGCCGGGATCACAATGGGCGGTAAACAGCACAACTACTACCAAGAACTTCATCGCCGCTACGGCGATGTTATCAGAATCGGTGATATAAATTCTAGTCACTGGTTTAGCAGGGGTTAAATTTTCAACAGGTCCAAATGACCTTTCGTTTTCCGATAAAAGCGCCATATCACCTATGCTCGGAACAAAGGGAATGCCCAAAGGACACTGTAAGGTTGTTTTTAGTTTCTCTATCATCTAATTAACGACGGCTGTCTAGGGTGGGATGGACGTATGCCGGAAAACAAGACAGTCCGGTCGTTGTTGTCCTTGCGCGATCCCGAAGAGCATAGTCGCCGACGCCGGATCTGGAATAGAGCTTTTAGTGCCTCCGCACTAAAAGAATATGACCTTGTAGTCCGCAACAGGCTAGCGCAGCTGGTTGAAATATTGTCCGACAACAATGGGACAAGCATCGACCTGTCGCAATGGATAGGTCGATTCATGTGCGTTTCTTCTCTGTTCCTTGAAGCTGTGGTTGACCTTGTTCAATATCAGGTATGATGTGATGAATGATATCGTGTGAGACTTTTCCCTCTGAAATTCCGTCAACAAACTCATATGGCACCTAGGTTCGGTGGCGGCGTAGAACTGATGCGCGACGGCGATAAAGATGGACTATACCGCATGTTTGAAGACTTTTTGCCGTGAGTTTTATACCCGGTTCAGTTTTTGAAATGATTGACGTATGTCTCACAGAATGGCGCTGCTCATGAGCCACGTACCTTGGATCGGCGAGCTTACCACTTGGGTCCCTGGTTTCGCGAAAGATGTCAAGAAATTCAGAGCGTATGCTATCAACTGCGCCATTGAACGGAAGGTGCACGGATCGCCGCGGAAAGACATATTTTATCACTTGGCAGGTTTCCATCTTGAAGTTTTGATTGTTATTTCATTGTTGGTTTAGATTGATGAGGCAGGATTGGAAACCGAGCCTCCGAGCTTGGCACAGGTCATCTCCGATGCCTCACCTGCAATCGCCGCCGGGGCAGAAACGACTTCAACTGCTCTCTGCAATCTCTTCTGGTTCTTGCTATCCAATCCCGTCACATATTCCCGCCTTCAAGGCGAAATAGACTCGGCCGGAAAAGATGTTCTCAGCGTCGAGACACAGAAACGAATGGTTTACATGAATGCATGCATGTATGTAACAAATTCAACATTCTGGACAAAAAATTCTAAACAACACGCACAGTAACGAAACACTTCGCCTGTTTCCAGGAGTTCTCAGCGGAAGCCAACGCGCCCCGCTGATTGGAAGCGGTGGACACACAATAGGCTCCAATTTCATTCCAGAAGGCACCAGCGCAGTCGTCCATTCGTATACCCTACAACGAGATCCGCGTTACTTTTCACCGTCTCCAGACTCCTTCATACCCGAACGATGGCTTTCTGCCGACGAACAGAGTGCTTTGAAGCCTGCGGTCTTCAAGTGCACTGACGACATCATTCACGACTTATCAGCCTTTATACCCTTCTCCTTCGGACCCGCCAATTGTGCCGGAAAGAATCTGGCATATCAGGTCAGTACTGTAAATAGAAAGTCCCTGATTGCCCTATTCAACTCGTTTCATACAGGAAATGTGCATGGTAATATGTACGCTAATGACCAAGTTCGACCTGCGCTTCGAAGATGGATTCGACGTTCAATCTTGGGAAGATAATTTGTGCGATTACTTTATACTCAAGAAAGGGCGACTACCAGTTGTATTTGTACCCAGATCTCATTCGGACTGATTTCACGAACATGTGAACTTTGTATTAGCTTTTGTATCATTACAACACCCGATACCCTTGGAATGAATCACGAATCATGATATTTGGCGGGCTGTAACATTGAGCGTACAACTTTAATTTGACGACGGCGAGGGTAATCCGGAACCTTTGACGATCAAATGAAATCGAACCAATATGTGTCGAAAAAAGGTTGCTCCGTCAGTGACATACCGATACTCTTTTCAAGGGCTCCATAAATATGATATACCCATCATTCAAAATATTGGAGGGCAGTTTTCTGTTGAGGGCAGGCAAGCTTTACCATTAATAGATTGTGGCCCAAGTTCAAAACATTGGGAGCAGACTATTGTTCTATTGGAGTTTAGTTTTCGGTTACTTCCGGGTACAGATAGTGTATAGCACTGCCTTCTCCGAATTAGTCACTCTCAACGCTTCAAATACAAGACAAGAGCTAACATCTTACGAAACGGGATGTGCAACTCCTCGCTATCCAAAATGGAAACTGAGGATCCGTCGTAAATACCATGACACATCAAGGCCTCAGCGCCGATCCTTGTCAAGCTTTTTATTTATCCACAACTCTCTCTAAGCCTCGGGACTGCAGAAACCTGATGTAGAAGGCTAAGTCTGAGAAACCCGGTTGAGCTTACACGATGCCAATAGCATGTAGATGGTACATACGCAAATAGTGACGCCCCTGTTTAGTCGCTAGCCCCTATCTCCGTAAAAGACGATTGATGGGAATTTCTTGATAACTGGGCCGCAGTTACGGAGACTGGCCTTGTTCACAATGTTCGAATGACAAAGAACGCCCAAAGCTGATCATGACAAGATCATGAAATACTTGGTGCCAATGAAATGGGAAAGGAAGAAAACGGTAGGGAACGCAACGGGTGTAAAGATCAACCCAATCTGCGCTACATACCTTTTGGGAGACTTCCATTTTTATTTTGGTGGAAAAGAACAAGTGCACTGGCAGAGCGGTCAACCTTTTTTATTAATGAGCTAAATATTACAAGTGTTGAAAGAGAGTGAGGATAGCGAGCTGTAGTGGCGCAGTGCCAATATAAGAAGAGGTCGCGATGCCAGTATAAAAAAATGCAAGAGTTTTCGATGCTAATGCTTGAGAGCAGGACATGTACAGGAATAAGATAAGACGGGGCCGCTGGCCTGCGCCGCGATATATGGCCACGGTCAAGCCGTGGGGGTTGCCCGGAATATGTTATGGGCTACCACAGCAAGTTGTGGGGTGTGCGCAGGACATGCCGGGATGTGTACACGGGAGGAGCCGTGGTGATGGAAATGGAAATGGGCCCAGGCAAGCCAGAGGCGGGGGAAAGGGCGGAAGGGCGTGGTCGATAGCGTTACAGTGGACGTGTCGATGGCGTAGGGCAGGGTTAAGTTAAGCGGGTTGCCGAGAATTAGGCGTGGTTTTGAGTAGGTCTTCCGACATCTACAGACATGTACAAGAACCTGGAGATATTTGGTGAACAAGCCTGGGCACCACAAATTGACTGGCTTACCAAGAACACGACGGAAGGGCAAAGCGAAGAAGGCAGCAAGCAGCCAGCACTTACTCACGCCCGACAGCACAGTGCTGCCCAGAACCCCTTCCGGCGCCCGTGCCCCTCATCCTGCTCACCTACCCGCTCCATCTGGTCATATACCCCCATCCCCCGTGCCGTTCCGCCCACCGCGATAGGCCCCGAGCCCTGCTGCTGGCCATACAGGAAGCTCTCCGATCCATTCGCTCCGTTCAGCACGTTCCCACCCATGCCCCGTGCCGCCGGATTCGGTGAGTGGCGCCCATACTGACCCGCCGCGCTCCCCGCTCGCACAGGGGCGATTGGCACACCCCCGGCACTGTTGTAGCCGTTCCCGCTGGGGGCGGCGGCATATGGGTGCGGTGCAAGACCCACACTCTGCTGCTGGCTTGTCCGCCGCGTCGGAGCGAGGGGCTGCACACTCCCGATGTTGCTGTTGCTGTTCTCACGCGTGCCGGCGGCGCGCCGGCTCTTGTTGACGTGCGCTGGGGCGGGGCTGAGGACGAGGGGCGTCGAAGGCGATGCATTGTCCTGCACTTGCCGCGAGGCGCGATGTGTCCGTTCCCGATCGCGTTCCCGCCGGTGCTCGCGGTCGCGTTGCCCGTTTGGTGATGAAGCGTTGGCGTGTGCTTGCGCCAGGAGTGCGGAAGGCGTCTAAAGTGATTTGGACGTTGAGCATGAGGGAGTATCGAGGACAAAGAAGACCTACACTGCGGCCGTTGTTGGCTTCCCAGCCCTTGCCGCCATTGAGCAGCATCCAGTCGAACACGAGGTCTTCCGTCTCCCCGGAAGACTTCATCACCTTGGTAAACAGTTCTCGCAGGAAGTCGTAGTCTGGCGTCTCCTCGAACCCGAGCTTCCGTACATAGTTCATGTAAATTCCAAACTCCTCTGTTACAATATTAAACAAAGAAAATGCAGAGCACCGCGCTGCGACGTGCGCGGAAAGAATCAACGCACCAGGGAACCCCTCGCACAGTTCGACGATCGGCGTCGTCTGCTTCTTCTCGCCGATCTTCTCGTACTTCTGCTTGTTTGTCGCCGCGCGCAAACCCTGCCACGGTAGCCCACCTCGCAGAAAGTACATGAACACGTGTCCCAGCGACTCGAGGTCGTCTCGCCGTGATTGCTCGCGCCCAAGATGAGTGTTGATCGACATGTACCGCGCGGTGCCCGACAGAGACTTGCGCTCACGGTACGGGATGTGGACTTTTGTCTTCGGGTCGCGGTAGTGCTTGGCCATGCCAAAGTCAATAACATGGATCGTATTGGCATTCTTAGTCCCGGGCACCCCAATGAGGAAGTTGTCAGGCTTGATGTCGCGGTATATTAACGACTTCTCGTGAATAGCTTGTACACGGGTAACCTAACAAGTGTTTCACGTATCAGCAAATGAATGAAGATCAAAATGAAAGAAAGGCGCACCATTTGTTTCGCAGCCATGCACACCGTCTTGACCGTAAACTTGCGGCCGCACATGTCGAACAGGTCCTCGAGGTTGGGGCCGAGCAGGTCGATGACCAGGACGTTATGGAGTCCTTCCTGGCCGAAGTGGTGCACTTGCGGGACACCGGCTATAAACGGCAATATGATATCAAAGTGCCAACGGCGCGACCGCCAGCGACGTACGGGTGCCGTTCAAAGTCCTGTACGAGCGGAATTCGTCTCGTAATTGAGGAGCGTCGGATTTCCGGGGTTCCTGAATTGACGAACATGTTAAATGGGCGAGAATGGGGGCAGCAAGCGCCGACGTACAAATTTGATGGCAACTGGAGTGTTGGCCAGCATTTTCGTGCCTAAAGAAATGGACAATCAGAGACTGTTTGGGAACGCGAAAAAAGTGAAAATGAAAAACGCAGGCTGATGGCAGGCTTATCGGTCGTGCCAGCATTCAGTGAACACCTGGACGCCGGGCCGTGAACCAACGAGGTCCTGCATCCTTCCAAATGGTACGACCGCAGCGGGAAAAGCAGGGTTTTTCTCATCTCATCAGCCGAAAAGAGGTCCAGGACCGTGACGAGCACCGTGGAGCTCTGTGAACTGCTCGGCGGAATCTTCGCGGCAGGATCACCGCAAAGCACCAGGTCGTAAACCAACGAACTCCTGTGCTCCTGGTGCTGTCCGGCCAGAGCGGAAAAAAGTAGGAGCTCGTCACATCCACCAAAATGACCGAGAATAGTCCAATGCCCAATGCTCTGTACTATCGACCTCCTGGTGCCGTTCAACAGACACTCCGACCCTCCCAAGTTACTGCGGAGCATTCCCGAAATGTCAGGAGAACAATAAGGACTAGTCCAGTTGCTTCGAAGGGGAATGTCCGGTACCGTCTGGACCACTCGAAAACAGAAAAAAGGACAAGGAGAAGAACAGACCTTCAAATACGACACCAAAGGAGCCTTCGCCGATTTTCTTTCCGACCCGGAAGTGGCTTCCAACGATGCCATTTGAGGTGGTACTGGAGGAGGGATGAGAGGAGGAGGATGCGATAACGTGTGGGGTAGACATTGCGTCTGGGTATCCTGAGGATAATACTTATAAAGAGGGGGAGGAGACGAGCCCGCAGACTCTGGGGGGAGGAGGAGACTGTGGACACCGCCACCTTGGGCACGTGCCTCGGGCCACCATTACCGATCCGCATCCAGGAACCGTTCAAATTGTGTTTCATCCGCCCACCCCATGCCCATGTCCTCTCTACAACTCCCAGCAGGGTTCATGATCCTCGGATTCTTGACTCTCCAGCCCCCGTAAAAGTATCGGAAACTTGCAGAAAATTCTCTTGCGAGGGATGCAGGGTGGCAAATGCCGTTGATGGTGTACCTCCGGTGTTTTCGGGCGGCTCGTTGGACCCCAAATAATTCAACAACCAAGTCAAAGCAGCAAGTCATTTGTGTTACAGAACTTTAGATGAAAGTGCTGCCTGGCAGTCCGCGCTTGTCAATGGTACGGCCAAATAGCACTAGTTATTTAATTTTTCTACGAACAGTGCCGATTCCACGAAACTCTCATCGCTCCACTCCCGCAGCCGGTCTGATACGTCTTCTGATGAGCTTCAAGGAATCGAAAGAATAACGACCCAGCCGCTGTCAGATATCAATGCGCCGACAACAACACCGCCGATACGCGAGCATTCTATCCGCTTCCGCTCTGATACCTTGTTTTTTACTCTATACTTACCGCTCTAGGCTACAGGAATCCGGGAACACCAGGCGCCTCCGGTGCGCGAAGGCAAGACGCCTTCTTGGCGACTTCCAGCGGACTTGGCGACGTAATGCATGGGGCAGAAATTAGGGGTTTAATTTATAGAGGCTGGCAGGCCTTGCGGCAGACACATCGATGCCCATTTGTGTGTTGTTCTGTCCCCGATTGCAACCTTCCGATGCCAATATTGGACATCCAGATGCGTGTTGTTGCTAGCCCACCGCGCCTTCCGCCTTCGGCCTTCCAGCAGCTTCGCGGTCGTCTTCATTGCCATCCTACCTTGGCCCCGTTCCAGCGTGCCCGCTATCTTTGTCTTTGAACCATGCACGTTTCGGGATGGGTAGTCGGCCCGGTGCCGACGTGCGATGCGAATGCCGCGATGCGTTCTTCGCCTTTCCTCGTTCGGTCTATAAAAGTCCTCGTCCAACTCATATGCACCCTGCAATCGGGGCAGGGTCTGTTGATGACTGAATTAGGTTGAACGTGGCTTGCTGCCTGCAGGAGATCCACGCACGAATGTTACCTCACCCTCGCCCCCCTTTGTGCGAAATTGACACGAGAAGAGAAGACCTCCACCGAATTTCGGGGATGAAATACAACATCCCTGTTTTGGAAGTAGGTGGGTTAAAACCTTGACCCTGCTTTGCCCAGTACAAATGACAAGGTTGTCGGATGGCCTGGTTACACTGACAGGTACGCTCAACTCAACATGCACGATGAACTCGTACAATCATGCAGCATTGGCGCACGCCCTTTGTCCGGCCTGCTACAACCTCATCATGTCTCCGGCGGAATTTGTCGACGTGGGTAACCAAAACGGCGTCTTTTCTTTGGCCATACCCGCGATTCTGGCGCTCCGTCGTCGCCATCCGGACCTATCGCTCTCTACCTTCGTTTTTCGACGATGCTGTTCAACGGCAAGCGGTCTTTTATACGGAGGCCGAGCCACAGAAAACATGCATATGCGTGTTGAAAATCAAGCTTGAACCAATTTGCATCAAACGGTGTCAATCCATTTTTCTTACATACCTCAGTTTCCCTACTATCATTCCGTAAAGACTACCCTCTCTTTTCCAAGTTTCATCTCAGAGTGGGCAGCACGATAGTAGCTCTCAGTTGGCTTTGAGTTGGTTCAAAAAATCTTTGATTCCATCAAAAGGATAGGATCATGATCTGATGGTATTGCGTACAGTAATCTTATCTTGCCGGAATGTATGTCTTTCTGCTTCCACGACTGGGCCGATGGCGAAAGGCGATCCCAGCCTGCCGAGCCGCCCCAATGCGCGAAGTTGGGGTGTCGGCCTCATACTGGGTCTGATATATGCATATCGCACTTGGCAGCTGTGGCTAGAGTCTCCCACCCTCCACCCAGCCCAGGTAGCGGCAATTTCGAGATGTCGCGCCTTGGAAATGCAGCCAGGACCGCCAGAGGATTTCCATGAACGCACCGAGTCAGATCGTTATGTCCCTGGAACTCGGCCTCATTTAATTCAAAATGCCAAAGTGGTGCGTCCAGGAAGGGCGCGTCGTGATATGGCTGAGCATCCGCTATACAGTGGACAGGCGGCGAGAATGGGACCGAATTATTCACCGGCGATATTCTGATTGATAAGGGCTTTATTGTGGGCGTCGGCCAGTTTGGCAGCGCTCTGTTGCTGCAAAGGTATGGGCCAGAGCTTGTGGTCATCGACGTGAAGAACGCGTGGGTCACTCCCGGGATTGTCGACATTCACTCGCATATGGGGAATTATCCCTCCCCTTCATTGTCAGGTGCAAGTGACGGCAATTCGTACAAGGGCACCATCCACCCGTGGCTTCGCAGTCTCGACGCTTTAAACACCCACGAGGAATCATATCCGTTGTCCATTGCAGGTGGTATCACAACCGCCTTGATTCTTCCGGGGTCGGGCAATGCCATTGGTGAGGAGTGCGTCTTCTCATCCCTCTCAAGTTTTGACGCGGAATAAATAGGCGGTCAGGCGTTCGTAATGAAGCTGCGCAAGACGGCGGAACGCTCTTCAACATCCATGGTCTTGGAGCCACCATACACGGTCAATTCGTCTTTCCCAGATCCAACTCGCCCCCCGCGATGGCGCCATATGAAGTGAGTGGCCGGAAAGTTTTGGATTTGCTTGTTTGACCGCTGATGCAGGCATGCATGTGGTACGTGAACGCGCCGCAGCTTTTTTACCCAGCTGAGAACCAGCTCGGGCATAGGCGAGAACCCCAGTGTGTATGTCTCCTCGTGCACATATGGTGATTGCAACTATATCTAGGTCGGGCGTATAACAACACTCGCATGGACACCATATATGCTTTCCGCGACGCGTCCGTTATTCTGCCTTCATTGACAACCACATGTAAATATTTATGGTAGTTACAACACAGCAAGTCAAATCAAGAAGAAGCAGGATGAGTTCTGCACCAAGGTGCAGGTTAAGGAGTGGGACGGACTTGGAGAGTTTCCAGAAAATTTTCAATGGGAGGCACTTGTTGACGTCATGAGAGGCAGGGTCAAGGCGTGTATTTACTTCGATTGCTTCTCTTCGATGCTAACGCTGACCTAGGTCCAAATCCACTGTTATGAGACCGACTTCGCTGCCATGGTCCGCGTACGTCGGTCGTGTCAGCGACGCGGTCAGAACTGACTGACCACCGTCGGCAGCTCTCGAACGAATTTAAGTTCCCAATTTCTGCGTTCCACCATGCCGACGGGGCATACCTGGTTCCCGACTTAATTAAGAAAGCTTACGGTGTGGCCCACTGATCTGTACCTCCCCACCATCTGCTCATCCAAACGCAGGCCCCGCCCCTGCACTCGCGATATTTGCTGCCGAGGCGCGGTACAAATGTCACGTTTGCATCTTCCCAATGCTGACCTTTGTTTCAAAGGTACAAGCTCGAGGCGTACCGCGGGTCCGAGTTCGCGGCGCGGATCCTGGCCGACAACGGAATGACTGTCATCATGAAGGTCTTCCCACTTTACCTCTCTGTCGATCTGAAATTTACGACATTTCAGAGTGATCACCCCGTCCTAAACTCTCGCTATCTTTTGTACGAGGCGCAACAGGCCTACTTCTACGGTTTGCCCGAAAACTTGGCGGTACGTTCTCTGCATGGGCTTTTCAGGTATCGATGGCTCATTATGCAACAGATTTCTGCAGTAACTAGGAACCCTGCCGAGGTCATGGGAATGGGCCACCGAATCGGCTATATAAGAGAAGGTGAACTCTGTGGCGGATCTACCTCTGGTCGTATTGACATGCGCGTCTCTGACAGGCTGGGATGCGGGTACGTCACCGCTCAAACCATTTCTCGCCATGTTTAACGTTCCGGGCGTCAGACCTCGTTATATGGGATTCACATCCTCTGGCCCTGGGTGCCACGCCGATTCAGGTTTTCATCGATGGCATTCCGCAGCTCTCTGACCCATACGTCGTGGAGAAGTCCGAGACTTTCCAGCACTCGCCGCCAGTCCCCAATTTCGACAAGGAGGCGAAGGAGGCCGTGGAACACGAGGGTCTTCCACCGCTGGAACCCACCACTGTCATAACGCGGCCCGTCATCTTCGTCAACGTGCAATCCGCCTTCACGCCCGGTACAGCGGGCATCGAGCAGTTGTTTTCGACCCCTGATAATGGTACATTTGGCACAGTCATCACAGAGAATGGGCGCATCATTTGCGCTGGTGCGTGCTCGAGGGACGTCGCGGATGCCATGGTAATCGACCTCGAGGCCGGATCTATCTCCCCAGGGCTCGTGTCATTCGGATCGCCTTTAGGGTTGGATAATATCTTATTCGAGGAATCGACGGTCGATGGCCCGATCTACGACCCGCTGTCGCCCAGCGGCGTTCCAGCGATTGTGGGCGGGGACGGCGGAATCATCCGCGCTGTGGACGGGCTGCTCTTTCGGACACGGGATGCATTGTATGTTAATCTCTTCCTCTTCAGTTTCGACAGTACTTAGTCGATTCGCAGACTTGCCTACCGCGCTGGCGTCACGTCCGCAATCGTCGCGCCGACAATGCGTGGTGTCTTTGGCGGGCTTGGCGTCGCATTCTCGCTCGGCGCGGCGCACAAGCTTGAGCGAGGCGCCGTCTTGCAGGAAGTCACTGCCGTGCACATGCGAGTCATGCAGTCACTGTCCGGTCCGAGTGTGAGCACCCAAATTGTGCTCCTTCGGAGGCTACTTCTGAGTCCTCCCAATGGATCGTCGAAAATGTGGTTCCAGAAAGTCACCAACGTAAAAGTTCAATCTTGTGTTCATTCTTGCTCGTCTGTTTATGCTTGAGTTTTAGGGCGAAGTGCCATTGGTTGTGGAGGCCCATAGCGCCGACATCATTGCCAGCCTGATCTTGCTAAAGCAAGAGGTAGAAAATGCCGAGGGAACCAAGATCCAAATGACCGTCACAGGCGCAACTGAAGCGCATCTGCTTGCCAAAGAGCTCGGAGAAGCTAGTGTTGGCGTCATACTGAATCCCGCGCGGTCCTTCCCCTTCTTCTGGGAAGACCGCCGAATGTGCGCTCGTTCTGCTTCGATTACATGCGACTTTGGACTGACGACGCGATTCTTAGCTTGGCGGGTCCGCCTCTTACCCAGCATACACCCATATCTGCGCTCACGGCACAGAACGTCACCGTTGGCCTTGGCGTAATAGAGATTTGGGACGCGCGCAATACGCGCTTTGAGGTTGCCTGGGTTGGTTTTTCCCCCTTTGACAAGACTTATCCTTCTCTGACGCGAGATAAATAAATTATAGGCTGCACTGGCGACAGGGGGGAACATGTCTAGGGCAGAGGCTCTCGCCTTAGGATCCACGCATGTTGCGATGCTTCTCGGCGTCAAGCCCGCAACAAAGTGGGACTTGGTCGCTGCCCGAGGTGGGGATTTGCTGAGTTTTAGCTCGAAAGTTGTGGCGATTCTATCGCCTCGTCGTGGTCTAGTGGATTTGTTGTTGTAAATTACTATGTATTGGCCGTTATTTCCGGTGTGGGCGTGGTTGCGAACGCGACATCGTTCAGAGTTTCTTCCTGCTTTCCTTGTGGCTGCGGGCATCCGTTGATGACCGCTCTTTTCAGCACGCCATGCGGCGTAAACTGGCTGCGGACCTTCAAGCTGATGATGACTCGAGAGTCCCGATACATATAATGCCATGATAGATACCGAAGAATTTCTGCAAAACGAGTCATTCAGGAACGAATGGTCGACACACACCTACGAATCGCGACTCCCGCAGACATTCCCGCTCTCGCGGACACCTTCATCCGTGCCGTGAACCTTTCCATCCCTGGTCGGAAACTGGGCGACGAGTTCTATGACCTGCAACGGGATATTGCGCCAGGAGATCCTGGATCGTCTGCGCCCGGAAAACTATGGACACGGTTCCAAAAGCAGTTCTCGGATGAGCAGATATGGCTCGCGGAGGTAGATGGGCGGGTCGCGGGCTACGTCTCGTGGTATGCGCCGACAAGGCATGAGGCGGTTTACAAGCCGGGAGAGGTACGAAGGAGGAACTGATTTACGAAGCTAAAGTTGCTGATCCACGATTCAGATTACCTTCTTGTTCGTTCATCCTTCATTTCATGGTCGTGGAATTGGGACCATGCTCTTCAATCATGCCAAGCAAGATGTGGCTAGCTTGAACTTGGCTGAGAGTGGAGAGGTGCTGTTGGAGGTACGATGCTTCGAGAAAAACCCAGCTGGGTTGAGATTGTACGAGCGTGGTGGATTCACAAGGAGACACGGTGCCGAGGAATGGCACGATAGAGTTCAGGAATACCTTGCTCTACTGGTGTGGCTAAAATAGTCCCGAATACCTACAAAACCTCCACAAGTTTAGCAGGTCAGAAGAGAGTCCAGGAACGTTTTATACTTTGGTGAGATGGTCCGTATCTATTACAAAATATCTACGAGGTCCCGACTGGGCGAAAGCACGGCAACCACCTTCGAGCCAAAGTCCAGCAGATGACCGCCACTTGTGGCCACCAAGTCAGTTTGCTGTTGAATTCGACTTCCCCCACTCAAGAGCTTTATGATGTTGGTGGATCCCAACGCCATGAGTTCTTTCTGGGACATCTTTCCGCCTGCGGCGTAGGAAGCCTGGCGCTTCGTTAGACAACATCCGGAGCGTAAAGATAGTTGTTCACCCAGGCAATATCGAATCGGGTGTTTCGTGCATCCCATATTTCCAGCACACCAACACCGACTGTAACATTCTGTGCCATTAGAGTAGTTAAAGTCGTGTGCTCCGTGAGAGGTGGGCCAGGAAGCCTGGTGTTCTCAGGTCAGGCGTAATGTATGGATCGCGGAGAGGACTTACAAGCGACGGTCTTCCCATAGAAAGGGGAAGGGCCGCACGGGATTCAGTATGACACCGACACCAGCCTCGCCGAGCTCTTTGGCAAGCAGATGCGCTTCAGCTGCGCCTGTGATGGTCATTTGGATCGTGTTTCCTTTGGCGTTTTCCACCTCTTTCTTGAGCAAGATCAGACTGGCAATGATATCGGCGCTGTGCGACTCCACAACTATTGGCACTTCGCCCTGAAAAATAATCAGCGAGAGAATAGGAGCATGTTCAAGACAGTTACATCAGTCACTTTCTGGAACCACACTTTCGACGGTCCATCCACGGGACGCAGAAGCAGCCTCCGAAGAAGCGCGATCTGGGTGCTCACACTCGGACCGGACAGCGACTGCACTACTCGCATGTGCACAGCGGTGACTTCCTGCAAGACAGCGCCTCTTTCGAGCTTGTGCGCCGCACCCAGCGAGAATGCGACGCCAAGCCCGCCAAAAACGCCGTAACTGGATGGCGCGACGATCGCTGACGTAACGCCAGCGCGATATGCGAGTCTGCAAATTGATTTAACCGTCGCAAGTGAATACAAGGTGGATTCGCATACAAGGCATCCCGGGTCTGGAACATCAGCCCGTCCATAGCGCGAATAATTGCACCGTCCCCGCCCACAATCGCTGGAACGCCGTTGGGCGACAAAGGGTCATAGACCGGGCCATCGACCGTTGAGTCCTCCGCGGCGATGTGCTCCAAGCCCAAAGGTGAGCCAAACGACACGAGCCCAGGAGATATGGATCCGGAATGGAGGTCAATGACAGTGGCGTTCGCAACGTCCATAGCACAAACGCCGTTGCAAATGATGCGCCCATTCTCCGCAACGACGGTGCCAAGTGTACTACTATCGGGGACCGAAAACTGTTCCTCGACGCCCGCGGCTCCATGTGCGAAAACAGACCGGACGTTGATGAAGACGACAGGCTGCGAGGTGATCGTGGTGGGTGTGAGTGGTGGAAGGCCGTCGTATTCTACAGCCTCCTTCGCTTCCTTGTCGAAGTTGGGGACCGGTGGCGAGCGCTGGAACGTCTCGGGCTTCTCCAAGACGTACGGAGATGTGAGCTGCGGAATCCCATCTATTAAAACCTGTTTCGGGGTGGCACCGAGGGCCAGAGGGTGAGAGTCCCATATGACAAGATCTGAGGTTGTCAGAAAAGAAGAATTTGACAAGGAGAGGAAATACCGGCATCCCAGCCTAGCAGTAGAAAATGAGAACAAAGGGCGAGAGAAGCCGGAGAGAAACCTACCTTGTTTGACATATCCAAGCCTGTGTGCCATGCCCATGACTTCAGCCGAGTTACTAGTGACCGCGGCAATCTACATTCACCAGTTGGTTCTCATGGTTATCGACAGCAAAGAAGGCCGACCCACCGCCAGATTCTCGGGCAATCCATATATATAAGCTTGTTGCGCCTCATAGATGAGATGTCTAGAGTTCTGGACGGGATGGTCACTCTGGAAAACGGCACACTCAGCAACCTCCGCAGATTGAGAGCAGCAGCAGGACCTTCATGAGAACAGTAAACCCATTCTCGGAGAGAATTCGAGGGGCGAACTCAGAACCTCGATAGGCTTCCCGTTTATAACTTGGCCCAAATGTTAGGCATAGGACAGATCCGATACGCAAAAGCTGCTACCGTGCATTGGTGGCAAACAAAGCAATCGCGGGCGTCGGACCTTCCAGGTGATGAGACAGATTGGTCAATCTAATGAGAGGCACAGACCGTAAGTTTTTTTGATTAAGTTCGGGACCAGGTACGCCTCGCTGGCATGATGGAAAGCAGAGATCGGAAACTTGAATTCATTTGACAGCTTCGACATCGTGTCTATTTTAACTTTCTTTAGGACAGTTAAACGCTGACGCACCCGAACCAAGCCGTCAAAGTCCACTGCTTCATAGCAGTGAATTTGAACCTAAGACATACATTATCAGCCATTCTACATGAAAAGACCACTCTTCACAAGTGCCATACCTTGACCCTGCCGCGCACCACATCGACCAATGCTTCCCATTGAAGACTTTCTGGAAACTCCCCCAATCCTTCCCACTCATCGGATAGCGCCTTGGTGCAGTAACTGTCTTGGCTTTTCTTTATTTGGCTGGCCGTATTGTAGCTGTGTAAGTGAAGCGGTCATGAATCGTCCCTGAAGCAGAACGAAAAGCTAACGCTTCGCGGAAGGCGTATATTGTATCCATGCGTGTGTCACCATACCACCCTAGAGTCAGATAATGAGCATCCGGTATTAATAGGAGGAAAGAACGCACGGGGGTTTTCGCCTGGAAAACATCGTCTCCTTGAGTAGCAGATAAGCATATTTTTAGCACGTACCACACGCGTGTCTAAAGCGCCACTTTTGTAAAAGACAAGTCTGCTAGTATTAGAAAAATCACCGACTTCATATGGCGCCATCTTGGTGGACGAGTGGGGTCTGGGAAGGATGAGTTGATTTGATAGGGCGCCTCTAGAACCATCGATGTCGAAGACCGTTCTGGGGTCTTCCGTAATTTTATAACGAATGCCTGGCCGCCTGTTCATGGTGAGATTGGGCATGAGGAAGCTGGACAAAATTTACCAATGGCATTGCCAGATCCCGGGAGTATCAACGCCGTAGTGACCCCGCCGGCAATTGAAAGTGGGTAGGAGTCGTCGTGTGTATTAAGGCCGTCCAGACTGCGAAGCCAGGGCTGGATGGTACCTTTGGGCGAATTATCGTCAATAGCACCGTTAAGTTCGGGAGATGATGCGTCTCCCAGATGCGAGTGGATGTCCACTATTCCCGGAGTGACCCACGCGCCTTTGGCGTCAATGACTACGAGCTCGGACCCAAACATTTTGAGCAGCGACGCGCTACCAAGGTGCCCGACACCTTTAATGAGCCCCTTGTCAATTAGAACGTCTCCCTTGATTATTTCTGTGCCATTCCCGCCGCCTGTCCACTACATTCATTCAATGGCGGCGTTCCTCGTGAATTCACAACCATACCAGCGTGGCGTTCTGTATTAGATGCGGTCTAGTTCCAGGTACAAAACGGTCTGACTCGGTACGGGTATGAAAATCTTCTGGAGGTCCGGCTTCCATTTGAAGGCCACGACATCTGGACGCGATGGATTCATGTGCAGCAGAGAAAGTTGAAAGTTTGGCGCGCGGATAATAGAAGTATGACAGAAAACAAAGACAGAGGCCAGCAAGACCAAGGAAGTCCCATTTTACTGGCCGCTTGCCCACGCGCAAGAAATTATCGCCCTTCATGGTGGTTGGTGGGAGGCAGGCGAACGCGTGTGCCACACAACCGCAAACTCGTCCATGCGTCCCGATTTGGACTGAAAGATAGGGGTCGCTTTAGAGTAGGCGAAAATGGTATGATTATGCGGGGAGTCTAATCATATCATTGTGACTATATACATCTGGCGCCGCTCCTCTCAAAAGCCCTGATTACCGGCTATACGACTCCTTCAGTTGGCCAAGGGCCCCCTAAAGGATGTTAGCAACAAAACAAGAGTCAGAAATGTGCAAGGTTACCTCATAGTAAGTCGTGAGAGGTGCAAGCTCCTTCTCATCAACTTTCATCCGTTTGACCTTGGAAATATGGTCGGCTTGCTTCAGCATGGTTTTGAAATAGCGGGCCTGAGAAGAGTCTGAGACGGGACAGAGAATTGATGGGGGCAAAAATACCTCCTGCTCCTCAACGAGCGTCCATGCATCTCCGGCTCGACCAGCGCGTGCCGTACGGCCCACCCGATGCACGTATTTCCGCATATCGACGGGCACGTCGTAGCTGACCACATGCGAGACATGGCTAATGTCGATCCCGCGCGATATCAGGTCCGAGCATACAAGACTGCGGGAGTTAGATTATTGAAGAGTTAGGAGAGACGATGGAAGCACACATTTGGATTTCCTGCGCCCGGAATTTATCCAGAATCGATTTCCGCTCACTGGCGCTTAAATCGCTAGAATAGGCGCGCGCAACAAATGCAGGTGACTCTCCGCCTACTCCCGCACGCCTAGCGGCATCAAAAAAATCAAATAGTCGAACAAGTCGTGCTGTTGACTCGGCAGACTTGGTGAATACCAGTGCATTTGTCACAGCATGCCCGTAGACGAGATGAAAGAATACAAGCGGCTTCAGCGATGACTCGCAAACCAGCATGTGTTCCTGGTCGACATGTTAGCAGGCGAGGAAAAATGGTATTTGAGACGCCTACAGTCAAGGTCGCCGGCATGGTATATTTATCCATGGCCACATCCAAAACCCCGTCGTTCTTTTCCTGAACAACAAAATACTTCGGGTCCCGCAGCTCGAGCGCAGCGAGTTTCCCCGGATCTCGGGTGAGTGTCGCAGAGAACAAAAGTTTCTGGCATGAGGATTCCTTGCGCTCCGTTATGAAAGACGCAATGTCCGCATATGGGAGGAGGGAGCGGAAGGCGGGCGCAACGGCGTCGTGATGTTGAGGCAAGTGGTCTGGGAGCGATTGCCCCTCAGATGGCGGGCGGGTGGCGGCCAGAACCTGCACCAACCAGTCTTGAAATGACTGCGCGAGCAGACGATCCGCCTCGTCGATGACCTGTCACTAAATTAAGCACGAGAAAAGTGGGGAGATGGGAATGACGGACGAGAAATCTCAGATGCTGCAGAGAAAAGTTGGGAGTCCCATTCAGGTGATCTATTAGCCGCCCGGGCGTGCATATCAGCACGTCAATTTTGCTAGATCCACCGGCAAGGTTGGTTGTTCGATTGGTGATTAATTGTGACTGTTCATGAGAGAACGAGTGTTGGCCAGTCGCTGTGCCGATCTTGAGACCGCGCCCTTTCCCAACGGCCTCGAAGGTTTCCCTTACTTGGGTAACAAGGTCTCGTGTGGGAAGCACTATCAGAGCTCGGAGGCGAGTGACAATTCTGGTGGAAATAATCTGTAAAAGCTGTAGATCGGTCACAGGCATTGAGGGCAGTATTCACCTCAATGATCGGCAAGACGTAGGCTAGCGTCTTTCCACTCCCAGTCGGAGCGGAGACACAGACGTCGCGGGGAGGATTAAATGGAAGGTACAGCGCCCGCTGGAGGGGGTTCCGCGGAAGGAGAAAGGGTAGGAGACTCGTTTGTACTGGTGACGGCGTCGGCGGAAGATTAAATTCAGCTTTACAAAACTCACCCGCGAAAAGCTCGACGATACCAAGGTCCAACAGTCTTTTTCGCGTCTTCTCACCGAGCCCCGTACCACCGTCATCCTCTCCTTCAGGCGGTATTGACAACAGGCCTGTCGCGTCTACAAGTTCGGCTCCAACTAGGGCCCGATCAAGGCCCTGAAGGGCAAGCACAGATTTTGAAGGCGCGTCAGGAAGCGCTGGTAAGGGGAAAGAAGGAAGGGTCGGTAAAGGCGCAGGTGTAGAGTCCACCACCATTGCATCGGGCTGGGCATCTGGCTCCTCATCCGGGCGCTCGGGTTGCTCCATTTCCACATCCCCGTCCTCATCGACCACTTTTTGGCGTTTTTTTGGACGCTTCTCCTTCCGGGGTTTGTCTTCAGCCTCCGTTTCCTCAATCGCAATGTCGTCCACAGACTGCTCTTCTTCGGGACCAGCATCGGACACTAATTCCGCATCTCCTTCGTCGTCAGATTCAGCTACGCTTCCGGTCGCGGCCTTTGGTTTGTTTTTTCTGCGCTGTTTTTTCCGTTTGAGATATCGTTGCTTCGCCTTGGTCTTTTCCTGCGGGTCTGGTGAGAATCATGAATTCCGCGACCATGGATAATGCTCTAGCTAACGCACCTGGCTCTTGACCGGACTTGCAGCCCCGGTAGCCACGAGAACCATTTGGATCGGGAAAGAAAAGTTGCGCGTCAAAGACGTGCTTGATTTGTAATCGCCTGATTCGGTCACCGGTGAACCGCCATGTTTCGTGCTCTGCTCCGTTCCTCAGTTATTCATTAAACCAAAGCAAGTCTACCTTGTTTCTCTACTTTATATCTACGGTACATTTTCCCACCAAATTCCGCGATTACATAGTCCCAAACTTCTCCCACCGTCTTGCCTTCCTTGAATCACGATTCCGAATTGCCAGAATTATCGCTTTTTCCTGGATTCGCGTCGTAGTACGGGAATAGATGGCAGCGGAAGACTCTCTGGCGCTCAACGACTCGCATCCGCTCAGCGAGGAACTATCTAGTCTCAGAGCTCTGGTGACACGTTTCCAGGTCAGAACGTATTTTACATCTTATATCTTCATTTGTCCTGATAATTTTGAACACCAGGATGAAGCGCACGCCTCGTCGATAAAACTACAGCGGCACGCGCTCGACACGTCTGCCGCCAGCGAGCGCATCGCGCAGCTCGAAGTTGAGAACACGCTACTCACCACCGAGCTCAGTGTACTGCGGCACCATCCTGCTCCCGTCTCTCCAACCGCCAACGGAAACGCGGCCACCGCCGACACCGTCGCAGAGCTCACGCTCTCCCTCCGCCGCCTCAACGCGAAGCTCTCGCTGACGGAAGCTGCACTCTCTGAGCACACGCAAGCACTGACAGTCGCGAACGCGCTCGCGGCGGAGAAGACCCACGCGGCCGGGGAGGCATACGCGCTCGCTGCGCGCACCCGCGGCCGGGAAGAGGAGGGAAGGCAACGTATCCATACGCTGGAGCGGGAGGTCGCGGTGGCAAGGGAGGAGGCACGGCTGAGCGATAACGTGGTGAAAGAGTACGCGGTGCTTGTGCGTAGGCTCGAGGGACGCAGTCCGCCGCCGTCGGCGTCTGCAGCAGCGTCGACAACGAGCTTCGCGACGCTTGTGGATGGTGCTGCAGAGCCCAAGTCCCCTGGCCTGAAATCTCCGTCACGGAATCACGACTCGCCGCTCGACGCGCTCGCGCAGTCGAAATCCCAGCTGGCGGCACTAGCGGAAACGTTTGCCACGCAGGTCGCTGGTCTCGAGTCGCAGATAGGCGAGCTGGAGGGCAAACTGGCCGTGGCGGAGGCGCAGCTCGCGGCACAGCGGACGTTGAGCGGTGAGCTCGGTGGCGCGCTCGCGGAAGCTAAGTTTGGTGCGGAGCAGGCACGGGTCGATGATCGCAGCGCTGCGGGGATGGTGGAACGCTATATGTACGTTTATTTCTATTTCTGCTTGCGCCCCTCCTCCGTCCGAACATGAATGTTGACTGGTCGTTTTATATAGGAAATTCACCCAGCAGACGACGACCGCACTCCACGGCTCGCTGGAGGCCCTGCGCGCCCGGCACGCCGCCACGTTAGCGACGCTTCAGGCACAGATTGGTGCGCTGAGCCGGAGAGTGAGGGACGAGGAGGTGAGTCTGTCCTGTTTGCCTTTTTCTTTCCCATACTCCCATTCGCTTCCCTCCCTCGTTTTTTTTTTACCTCTCCTCCTCTCGCCCGCTCATTTTCGAAACGAACAATCAATCACTAACTCCTTCTTTAGGACACTACCGCCCGCCTGCGCACGGCGCTCGATGAGACGGGCCGCACGCTCCTGCGCGAGTCGGTCGGGCGGCGGCGCGAGGTCGCGCTCCGCGTGCGGCTCGTGGGGCGTGAGGAGCGGGTTGCACGAGGGCTGCGGGGCGCGGTGGGGCGCGGTGCTGTTGTCTCGATGCTAGCCAGTGTCGAAGGAGGCGCAAACGAGGATGCCGATGGGAGTGCAGCGGGAGTGGGTGCGCGCGAAGGAGGCGAAGCCCTCGCAGGCATTGTGCGTGATGTGCGCAGCGTACTCGCGATGTTGGACTCGGATTTGGAGCTCGGCGCTGCTTCCTCGGTCGACGCGGGTCTCGATGCGGACTCGGGTACGAACAAGCGGGATGCCGGCGCCGAGGGGCGGATGCGCGTGTTGGAGAGCGCGGTGGAGATGCTAGTTGGGGAACTGGAGGGCGAGGTGCGGAAGCGGATCGGAGTGGGGAGGGAGTGGGTGGAGGAGAGGACGAGCCGCGGGAACAAGCCCACAGCGGCCGGGGCCATAGACAAGAAGCTGGGGAGTGTGGGGGGTGGCACCGAAGACGTTGTGTCGCCCGTGAAGCAGGAGGAGGAGTCGAAGCCGCCGATGCACATCACTCTCCCTCCGCCTCTGCAATCGACAGTCCATGTTCGCTCGGACGAAGAAGGGCAGGAGCTGGATATTCCGCAGCTGGAGCTGCACCAGCCCTCGCCGCGTGCGCCGCCAGACGACAGTCTACTGCTGGAAGATTACGGGGAGGAAGGAGAGGAGGAGAGTGGGCATGGGGAGGAGCAGGAGGGCGAGCAGCGGGAGGAGGAGATGCAGTGCGAGCATGAGGATGGCGGGGAGGGAGGAGCAGGTGTCGCTGGTGATGGACTCGACGGCGTGGCAGGGGCAGAGAAGGATGAAGGAGTGGATGCAGCGGGGGTTGATAGGGATGGGGAGAGCAAAGCCCCGGACGAGCTTCTTGAGCATCAGGCAAAGCTTGTCGTGCCAGAAGCTCAAGAAGCTCCTATTCCCGAGGTCATCGTTCCAGACGCTGGTGTCGACGCGCCGGTAGCGGTGAGCGACGCGGTGCCATCCCCCGCCGCTTCAAAGACTCCACCTCCAGCATTCCCCCTGGTGACATCGGATGCGGTGTCTTTCCCCGCTGCGTCTCCACCTCCGGAAGATGAGGCTCCTGCTTCCCCGCCCGCGTCGATAGTTGTCGCGCCACCGACGCATCCGCTCCTCGCTGACCTCGCGGAAGTAAGCAAGCGATACGACGTCCTTCAGCGCGCCTTCCGCGACTGCCACATCGCACTGCAGGCGCTGCGCGAGGCGTTGGCGGCACCTATGACTCCATCCTCATCTTCCGCCCCGCGCGATGGGCAGAGCACGGACACCCAGACGCGCGATGTGCTGCGCACCACGGTAGAGCGGCTACATGATTACACCGAGGACGCGCGCGTGGAGCTCGAGATCCGCGTGGCAGACGAACGCGTCCTCGCGCGCGGATGGGAGACGATCGTCCTGCTTCCCGGCGCGCCGTCGTCCGCATCGTCGCACGGTGGAGGTCGAGATGAGGCGACGGAGATGGAGGCGCAGATCGCGGCCTTCGTGCGGCGGGACGACCAGGCGCGCGAGGGATTCGCGCGAAAGCTCGCCGATGTGGAGCACGATATCGGGGTGGTGAAGCGCGTGCTATACGCGCCGCCGTCGGAGCCCGCCGCGCCGGTATCGCCCTTGGCCAAGTCGCAGTCGACTCCGGACCGAGAGGAACGGGAAGGTGGGTCGGGGTGGACGTCGTGGTTAAGCGGAACGCGCACGCCGCCGCCCCCGTCGCCGTCGTATGTGGACGCACCGACGTTCGGAAGCGTGATGACAAGCCCGCACCTGAGGCGCTCGGCGTCAACGGCGCTGCTGAGGCGGCCGTCGTTGACTGGTCGGGAGCAGCGGAATCCGTACGAGAGCCTTGGGCTGCGAGTCGCGATGCCGGCATACCATGGGCATACATCGCGGCAGGAGGAGGTTGGGGCACAGGTGATGGCGAGGCAGCGAACGGTGTCGGGTGTGTATATGCTTGGGCTGGGTGTCGGTGCTGGTGGGCGGAGGCCGAGCGGGTTGGGGATTGCGTCGCCGCCGCGTGTTAATGGGAAGGGTGCGAGCGCGATTGTGAGCCACGCAGGGGATGCCGATGTCGAGTAGGAAATTAAAATGCAATTTATTTACATGGTCTAGAGTACATTGAGCTCAGCTTTTCGCTGAGTGGTGTCTGAATTTATTGCCAGCGACGGTACACTGTTCCTCGTCCAAGTAAACCTCCATGGAATACACATTAGAACGGATGGAAGCAGAATTGTATCCGGTTGCGCGTCAAGCTGGTCGCATAAGACGCGCTTGCGTGGGATTTATAATCACCTCGGCTGTGAGTCGGCGAACCCCAAAAAGTCAAAGTCTACCACCTTGTCCCTAACCGCCATGCTTCGTGCTCTGCGTTCCTCAGTGCGCCTTTCCCTGTTGTTTCTCGCCTCTTATATAAACAATATGCACAGATTCCTCTGGCGCGGTCAAATCTCTTGGTTTCAAATCGCCTAACTGCTCGATTGCTCAGCCAAGAGGCCCGCTCACAAATACAAAATGCCGTCTCATCCCACCCGGTTGTGCTCTTCATGAAGGGCACGCCCGAATATCCCGAATGTGGCTTCTCCAGAGCAGCCATCCAAGTGCTCCAGCTGCAGCAGGTCCCGGAAGACAAACTCAAGACATACAACGTCTTGGCTGACCCGGAGTTACGAACTGGGATTAAAGAGTTCTCGTACGTTTCTCTTGACGAGACTGTTTTGTCACTACGTTATGAATCTGACGGATGTGCAGCGAGTGGCCGACAATACCGCAGCTATACGTGAACGGAGAATTCCTAGGTGGTTGCGATATTTTGTTATCAAGTGCGTTGTCACCATTATTTGACTGGGTCGACTTTCTCATGCGTCATGGACCAGTGCACCAATCTGGGGAACTGGAGACGTTTTTGGAAGGCGCCAATGTTATCCCCAAGGTCGAGGGTGAGGCTCGCCCCGTCCAGGCCGCATAAACTATCTACACGGAGTTAAGAGTCTCACTGTATCCTATATTCCCCGATCAGCCCCGAATCCGATTATAATTGTTATAAGATGCGTCTGCGAACGACACTGCGAACGACAATTGTTCCACTGGCCTCGAACCTACGCCAAACGAGCTTGCCGATCAACATGCATCTACTTACCTCCATTGACCCCAGACCTACTCTTCTGAAAGACGCGAGGGGCATATGCAGTCTGCTCCTGAGGAACTCACGCTTGGTTTCCAGCCTCTGTTTTGAAACTTACGGTCAGCACCCTCGCATACATTCGCACCCACGCGCATCGGAAATACATATTGATTTACAACATCAAATCAACCAAGCCACGACGAGGCGACAGAACCGCCGCAACTTTCGAACTAAAACTCAGCAAATCCCCGCCCCGAGTAGCGACCAAGTCCTGGCTGAATATCGTCTGGGGTTTGGCGCCAAGGAGCGTCGCAACATTCGTGGATCCCAAGGCGAGGGCCTCTGCCCTCGACATGCTTCCCCCTGTTGCCAGTGCGGCCTGTTTTGCATGTCAAACGGACCCATAATCGCAGGGAACAAATAGGCACTTACCCAGGCAACTTCAAAGCGCGTATTGCGCGCGTCCCAAATCTCCATCACGCCGAGGCCAACGGTGACGTTATGTGCTATGAGCGCAGATATAGGCGTATGCTGGGTAAGAGGCGGACCGGCCAAGCTAAGAATAGCGTCGTCAGTCCAAAGTCGCATGTAAATCGAAGCAGAACGAGCGCACATTCGGCGTTCTTCCCAGAAGTAGGGGAAGGACCGCGCGGGATTCAGTATGACACCGACACCAGCCTCACCGAGCTCTTGAGCAAGCAGATGCGCTTCAGCTGCGCCTGTGATGGTCATTTGAATGGTGTTTCCCTTGGCCTTTTCAACCTCTTGCTTTAGCAAGATCAGGCTGGCAATGATGTCGGCGCTGTGCGACTCCACAACTATGGGCACTTCGCCCTAGAAAATAATCAGCGAGAGAACAAGAGCGTATTCAAGACAGTTACATCAGTCACTTTCTGGAACCACACTTTCGACGGTCCATCCACGGGACGCAGGAGTAGCCTCCGAAGAAGCGCGATCTGGGTACTCACACTCGGACCGGGGAGTACTTGCATTACTCGCATGTGCACGGCAGTGACTTCCTGCAAGACAGCGCCTCTTTCGAGCTTGTGCGCCGCGCCAAGTGAAAACGAGACGCCAAGCCCGCCAAAGACGCCGTAACTGGTTGGCGCGACGATCGCTGACGTAACCCCAGCGCGGTATGCAAGTCTGCAAATTGATTTAACCGCCACAAGTGAACAGAAATTGGATTCGCATACAAGGCATCCCGCGTTCGGAACAGCAGTCCGTCTACAGCGCGGATAATTGCACCGTCCCCGCCCACAATCGCTGGAACGCCGTTGGGCGACAGCGGATCGTAGATTGGGCCATCGAGCGTTGACTCCTCCCCCGCGATATGCTCCAAGCCCAAAGGCGAGCCGAACGACACGAGCCCAGGCGAGATGGATCCGCCTTCCAAGTCGATGACCGTGGCATCCGCAACGTTCGTCGAACACACGCCGGCACAAACGATGCGCCCGTACTCGGTAATGATTGTGCCGAGTGTACCATTATCGGGAGTCGAAAACAACTGCTCGATACCTACTGTACCGGGCGTGAAGGCGGACTGCACGTTGACGAAGATGACAGGCCGCGTTATGACAGTGGTGGGTTCCAGCGGTGGAAGACCCTCGTGTTCCACGGCCTCCTTCGCCTCCTTGTCGAAATTGGGGACTGGCGGCGAGTGCTGGAAAGTCTCTGGCTTCTCCACGACGTATGGATCAGAGAGCTGCGGAATCCCATCGATGAAAACCTGAGTCGGCGTAGCACCAAGAGCTAGAGGATGTGAATCCCATATAACGAGGTCTGACGTCGGGAATGTCAAAGATGGCGAGAGATGGTTTGAGCGGTGACGTACCGGCATCCCAGCCTGTCAGAGACGCGCATGTCAATACGACCAGAGGTAAATCCGCCACAGAGTTCACCTTCTCTTATATAGCCGATTCGGTGGCCCATTCCCATGACCTCGGCAGGGTTCCTAGTTACTGCAGAAATCTGTTGCCATAATGAGCCATCGATAGCTGAAAAGCCCATGCACAGAACGTACCGCCAAGTTTTCGGGCAAACCGTAGAAGTAGGCCTGTTGCGCCTCGTACAAAAGATAGCGAGAGTTTAGGACGGGGTGGTCACTCTAGAATGTGGTAAATTTCGGATCGATAGGGAAGTTAAGGTGCGAGGACCTTCATAAGGACAGTCAATCCGTTGTCGGCCAGGACCCGCGGCGCAAACTCGGACCCTCGGTAAGCCTCACGTTTGTACCTTTGAAGCGCAGAGTCAGCGTTGGCGGGATATCAACGTGGAATTCCTACCGTGCCTGGCTAGCGAATATCGCGATTGCAGGGGTGGGGCCTGTAAGGGGTGAAAAGAGGGTGGAGAGGTACACGTTTGACGCGCACCGTAGGTCTTCTTAATTAGGTCGGGAACCAGGTACGCCTCGGCGGCATGGTGGAACGCAGAAATGGGGAACTTGAATTCATTCGAGAGCTGGGGAAAATGGACAGTCAGTGCCAACCTCATCGCAGCGCTCCCGACGTACGCGGACTATGGCATCAAAGTCGACCGCTTCGTAACAGTGGATTTGAACCTGTCTCAGCGTCAGCATCACAGAGGAGCGATCGGTATGAATACCTGCCTTGACCCTGCCTCTCACGACGTCAACAAGTGCCTCCCATTGAAAATTCTCCGGAAACTCTCCAAGGCCATCCCACTTTTTAGCCTGCACCTTGGAGCAGAAGTCGTCCTGCTGCTTCTTGATCTGACTTGCTGTGTTGTATCTATGATAAACATGTTTGCAGGCTGTTGTCGATGAAGGACAACAGAGACTAACGCGTCTCGGAAGGCATATACGGTGTCCATGCGTGTGTTACCATGAAAGCGACCTAAATACAGTTGCAACGACCATATGTGCAGGAAGAGACATACACACTGGGGTTCTCGCCTATGACCGAGTTGGTTCTCAGCTGGGTCAGGAATTGCAGCTTATTCACGTACCACACGCATGCCTGCATCACCGATCAAACAAGCAAATCCAAAACTTTCCGGCCACTCACTTCATATGGCGCCATCGTGGGGGGCGAGTTGGATCTGGGAAAGACGAATTGACCGTGTAGGGTGGCTCCAAGACCATGGATGTTGAAGAACGTTCTGCGGTTTTGCGCAGCTTCATCACGAACGCCTGACCGCCTACTCCGCGTCAAAAGGGATCCTATCAAAAACGGGAGTCGTCACCGATGGCATTGCCCGACCCTGGAAGAATCAGAGCGGTTGTAACACCGCCAGCAATGGATAGTGGATATGAGTCGTCGTGGGTATTGAGGCCATCGAGGCTGCGGAGCCATGGCAGAATGGTGCTCTTGTCTGAGTTCCCGTCACTTGCGCCAGTCAATGCCGGGGAGGAGTAATCACCCATGTGCGAGTGGATGTCAACAATCCCGGGAGTGACCCACGCATTCTTCACGTCAATGACCACAAGCTCTGGCCCATACTTTTGCAGCAACTGAGCGCTGCCAAAATGGCCGACGCCCTTGATCAAGCCCTTGTCAATGAGAATATCGCCGCTGAATATTTCGGTCCCATTCTCGCCGCCTGTCCACTATGTAGCAGATGTTCAGCTATCTCAAGTTATCACGACGCGTCCTTCCTGGACGCACCATTCTGGCATTTTGGATTAAATGGGGCCGAGTTCCAGGGACATGGCGGTCCGACTCGGTGCGTTCATGGAAATCCTCTGGCGGCCCTGGTTGCCATTCCAAGGCACGACATCTCGAAATCGCCGCTACTTGGGCCGGGTGGAGGGTAGAAGACTCTGGCCATAGCTGCCAGGAGCGATATGCGTATATCAGACCCAATATGACGCAAAAACCCCATATTCGGCCTTTGGAGCGGTTTGGGAAGCCACCACCGGAATTGCCTTTGGCCATGGTAGATCTAGAGGATCGAGGCACAGCACTACTCGGCGAGATAAGATTAGATAGGAATTACATCAGAAAATGTATGATGGCCGAGCTCGGCGAATGAAAAATTGGACGTTGACCATGACGCTCCTCCAAACCTCAGGCTCATGCATTCTATACCTTGTTTCACATTGGGCACTCTTACAAGGCGATCCATTTCTAGCTCAACATTCACTGGTGACAACCGGGTCTGCATCCTCTGATGCTCAACGAAGATTTCGAATGGCTTCCGAAGCTCTGCCCGTTCAATCCTGTTTCCTCATTCCTTTCAAAGTGGAAGGACTCGGTCTGGAGAGGAAGGACGTCAGCGAGTCTGCGATGAATCCTGTGAGCCACTACTCAGGCCAGCGAGTAATCGTCTAACATGACCTGAATGTTTGCGATGGACGGCACCGACATGCCTTCTTCCTCGTTATTCAGATTTCACGGTAGGCAATATACAAGGAAAATTTTGCATTGTCCACTTCTCATCACTCTAAACTGTCGGAGGAAGGGCAGGACCATGTCGGAAACACCAAATCTTCGGAATCTTATTCTCTGCATTACTCTAATTAATTCTTGTGCATCAGATCAGCCTTGCTGAACGGGCCAACGTGGGGCAGCGGTGGAGCGTCTAGTTGCAGCATTGCCATGAAATCGTGCACAATGTCTGCAGCGGCAATACCCGTGATATCGGCTGGTTGAACATTAGTCGGTGTTCACATGAGGAAAAAGAGTGTCCAACCGTTATCATACGCTGGCGCCACCTTAATGCGACTTATCAGTTCTAGATTTTACACTGCGCCTCGGGAGGGTTTTCTTACCTCGACAATGTCAGCACCACTACAAGACCGGTGGTCAGAACGAGTACGTCATCTACGAGAAAAACTCACACAAAGTTCAACCCCGAGAGACCTCGAAGGATGCGCTTCACTTCGCGCGTGGTCCATCCGCCTGCTTCAGGTGTCCCCGCTGCGCCATGTTAAGTGACTTTGCCTTGTGTGCATAAACAATGACACTCACTTGCGGGCGCGAGGCCGGGATCTATGAAATGAGGTAAGAGGGATTTCTTTTTGAAAAAAAAGCACAAGTTACTCGCCAACGACGTCAATATCCAGGCTACGATTTAATCAGCCAAATCGCTACAGGAATGTCGCGTGCTTCACGGTACCTGAGATACACAGGGCTGTCGCCGATTCTCTGGCGAATCTTCTTGATCACTTGGAGGATCCCATAATCGTCGATATCGTCTGCATTCATTCGATCAAGTTCTTGTATGAGCACTTGTGCCCGTAAACTGGGCTGTACCTGTGCTAATGACCTGGAAGCCAACAGTGTCGTCGTGCTCGATGTCTTGCACTCCCTGGGAACCCATCACTTAAACTGGAGACGTCGAAGAACCAGAAACGCACTGTCATCTTGCACCGGATTCCCGCGTGGATGCTGGTGTTAGTCATGAGGTGTTCGTCTGCGGCGATGCTGAAAAAAGAGCCATGGGTGATTCGTTCCTGCCCTTTAGCGCTTCCGGGGGGCGCCCAGGTATCCAAATGTGCATCGAAGTGTATAACGCTAACGTCCAGTCAGACATGTCTTCTTGAACAATAGCAGCAGGAGTACCTGACGGGACCATATACCTTGTTCAACGACCGCAAGATGGGAAGAACAATAGTGTGGTCGCCACCGAGCGTTATAATCCGCGGGTGTTCTTTTCCATCCTTCGCAAAAGCGGCGGTGTGCGACTTGTAGGCTGAGGTCACACCACCTCGCACAGGGCGGGCTAAGAGGGTGGAATAAGCGGCCTCCATCTGATCGATCGCCTTCGCATTGTCGGTCGCCGATATCGGAATCTAATTGCGCGTCATTGAGATGCTAGGGCCATTCACAGCCAAACTCACGTCTCCGCAGTCTAAAAACGACGCGCCCAAGTCATATGGGCTCGTGCCCCATGTCAGGGTGTAACCGCGAGCACTCTGCCGCCTTGAACCAGACCGAATCGCGAAAGGACCGAAGCGAGCACCTTTCCAAAATTTTGAGTTCAAGAACAGGTATACAAGTCGTATCTTATAACCTACCTGGACGGTACGACGTCGTCGTGTCAAATGGCATCCCGAGTATCCCAATGTCGAACCTCGATGTCCCATCATCAAGGCATCGGGCATACGGGAGGTGCGAGAAACTCAAGGGGCCGGTGTATCCCAGATCTATCTGCGCCCCGAATTTGCTTGTCCAAGGCTCGGTTGCGACGTCGACAAGCTGGTCCAAGTCAGAATGCATTGGCTGTTGTTCATAGTGCAAGTGCGCATTCGCAACACCGAAGATTGCGCAAAGCAGAACCGACAACATGGCAGAGTGGACCCAGCGGAAACTTTATCGTCATCCTTGGGGAACCGCCGCCAAGATATAGTAGGTGCATCTTATCGAAGAGGCACAAATCAACCACGGCTTATTGATGCCGAAATCCATTTATGGCTGTGACTTGTGCTGGCTTGTGGCCGCGGCATGCAATCACCGGCCGTCGATCATCTTGGACTCAAAGTATTACCTTTGCAAGACGTCTCATTGGCCTCCAGATCTTTGCCCAAATACAAATTCGACGGTCAACCTTGTCTGCAGCATTTCTGTGCGGCTTCTTTCACTCGAAATTTGTCAAAAGGCCACGAATATTCTTCAAGTTTGACCGACCAGTTTCAACCCTTCACCGCAATTTCCATCGGGCAAAGTTGGCTGTGCTCTGGACCTGGATAACGGGGTATCATATCTTCATATCTCCGCCGACTTATCGGGAATCGAAGGCTTCTTTCCTGGGCTAACAAGGAAATCAAATCCTGCGCTTATCTCAGTAAACTCCCAGATAAGGGATGTCCCTTAAGCAGCCGGGCCTTTTGGCTTTCAAGTTCCCTTGATCCACCATGTCTGTGTTTCCGGCACCTGAGATCAACGCTGGCACCGTACCAGAGTTGCCTCATGGCGACTCGAAGTCTCGCAGCACCAGCTCCATCGACAAGGAGAAAGAAAAGGCTGACGTTGCTGATGTGTTCGAGGTAGAGGAAGAGATTGGTGTAATCGAGAAAGCGGAGGACGTCGCCATCCAGATTCTTTCCACGTATGATGACCCAAGCCTCCCTGCTGTCACATTTCGCTCGGTATTTCTAGGTATTGGATTGAGTGCTTTCGCGTCGGTGATTATATTTCCTACTTGCGCATACATCCTTGTCTGACGACAGCCTTTGAACAGGTTCTTGGTTAGTTGTCTCTCCGCGTCATGAACAGGCTGACGATCCCTCTGAACATTAGCCACAATCTACACATTCAAGGTTCGAGAACGATCGCGCTTGCGTCTGCACCAACTGAAATTTGATCAGCCTCAAAACGCCACGGTCTCACAACTATTCTGCCTCATCATTGCCTACGTTCTTGGGACTGCGATGCATAGTGAGTGGAATGTTTTCTTAAACTCCATTTCCTGTCGCGTTCACTGACTCCCCCTAGGCGTAATCCCCAGTCACGGCAAGTGGAGATATCTCAACCCCGGTCCGTTCAATATCAAGTGAGCCATCTTATGATGTCTTTCCACTCCCCAGTGTCATTCTACATTCTTAGAGAGCATACGGCCATTGTTATCATGTCCGGGACTGCATCTAATGTTGCGGTTGGGATGGAAATCATCGCAGCCTTGGATCTTTTTTATGACCTCAGGCTGAATGCTGCAGTCGCGGTGTTTCAGATTTTTGCCACCCAAATGGTTGGATATGGCATAGCGGGTGTCTGTGAGTCGATATTTGACATTAAGCGGAAAAATTCTCTTAAAATCGTTGATAGTGCGGACATTTCTCGTCTATCCCACATAGTAAGCGTCATATCTCGTTCGCATTGACAGGAGCGCCCACGTGAACTCCATAGTGCATTCTATCCAAACTACATCTCCGTCGTAAACCTTCTTCAAAGCTTACATTGGAGGGGGGCGCTCAACGCTAAGAAACGGCGGTTCTTCTGGATTGTGGTATGTTTGGCAAATGTTGAAATTCGTGCTTACCTAAGCATATATCAAGTTCGCAGCGATTTTTTTCTGGGAATGTATGTTGATTTTCGCATAAGTCACCTTTTATTCAAAATGTTTTATAGGGATCCCGCAATATCCATTCCCTTTGCTGACTGCCATCTCCATCATTTGTCTGGCGGACAATGGTCGTCATGTATTTGTTCGCAATCTCTTTGGTGCAGGATCAAGTAATGAGGGTATCGGCATGCTGTCCGTCAGCACGTCGTGGACGTTGATTTCTCAGGGTACACCTCTAGTCTGGCCGCTTCAAACTCGTCAGTCAACAAATACTGATTTGTTTTTTTCTCCAACTCACGTTCAATCTTGGCAGAGATCAACTCCTTCAGTGCGTTAGTCCAGTTACACGGAATATATGTCTTCTCACGTCTATTCATTAGTCGGGATGTGGCTAGGATATATCGTCCTCACTAGCTGCTACTACTCCAACGTCTTCAACGGACGGGATCTCCCGTGGATGTCAACTTCACTGTTTTCCCAAGAGGGCGAGAGATACAACCAAAGCGCGGTCATCACCGCGGACTACAAACTCAACTCCACAGCTCTGGAAACCGTCGGCCTGCCACGGTACACCACTACGTACGCTGTCAGCCAATTGTGCTATAATCTGTCTCTCGGAGCCGCGGTAACGTACGGTTGCTTTACCCTTCCCCTGTCTGTGCACCGATTTCCTCTCGTATTTTAGTTATCTCTTCCTGTGGCATTGGCCGGAGCTTCGTGCCGGTATGTGTTTGTTTGAAACACGCCTACAATATATGACAGACCATGTTCAGCTTTTGGCGGGTTGCGATTCCTAAAACGAGGGCATGCAGAGGTCGACGACCCTCATTACAAAGGTAATCGATATTCAACGCTGGCCTGGTCTGCACTTACTCTTCTTGGTACAATAGAGATGCAGAAATACCGTAGGAATTTCCTGATCCTTGTTTCCTCCGTCAACTCACTTGTAATGCTAGCCGAGGTTCCGCAATGGGTGTATGCCGCACTCTTCTTAGTCTCGATTGGGGTCGGTATTGGCTGCAGTTACGCAGGGCCCGGCGGCACGGTTCTCATGCCTGCATGGAGTATCCTTTACTTCACATGTAAGGACTTGTGGTGCTTTGACGGAACTCTACGCTGACATAACTCTCAGTCTTCTCAGCTATTATAAGCGTTGTTTTGGGTTTCAGTAAGATCTCAATCCCGTTGTCGACCTAAATGGAAGACTAATAGATCCTGGTAAGTCACTGCAACGACAGGGTGCGTGACCAGATTATGATTCATTGCAGCTACTGACTGCGATTCAACTTATAGATTCAACATTAGCATCAAGTACGCTATTCAAATCATGGCCGCATTTATTCACCCAGGTATGTACGTCTCACGCCCTCCCCTTTCTTACCGAGCTGACTTTCGGCTGCAGGGCAACCTATGTAGGATATGATTATTCTAGCTTTCGCTGCGACTCTGATCCTGAAGTCTGGCAGTCCAGTCATGTACGCCAATCTTTATGGCAACAGCACGAGCTTTCAAACTTTGTATCTTCTACAAGGCACATCTCCTCCTCTCTACCACCCTGATATTCAATTGATGCTCAAATACAGATTTGAAACTTGGCCAGGTCAAATTTTCTGTAGCGTTTTGTCAGTTTCTCAACTCTCAATAGTACACCAAACTTCCCCCGCGAGTCACATTCGGAGTCCAGATGGCCGGTTCAATCGTCGGGGCCGTCTTTAACTATACGATGATGCAAACCATTGTATCTAATAACCGCGCGGTCTTGAAAGACCCCATCGGAACCCGACTGTGGTCCGGGTGGATTATTCAAGGTTACAACAGTGCGTCTTTTTGTTTACCACGCAACTCGTTGTGTTGAGTGTATTTTTTTAGGCGTAAGCCAACCATGATCGTTCCCATTGTGCTGTTTGTGATAACAATCGCAGGCCTCGATCGCTATGGGTGCCTTGGGCCAGGATCTCTTCTCATTTGGAAAACCATACTGGCTCGTTCCTTTTGCCATGTATGTCGCTATAATCTTCCCCAAAACCCGTTGTGACCTCAGCAGGTTTTTGGGTCTTTTCATGCCTATACCGTTTTGGATTGTCTGGAAGTTTTCGGATCCGAAATCCAAGCTTGCGAAGTTCATGAAATATCTAAATCTGCCGATCATATTGCTTTACATCGGATGGTGCGTGCATTTTTGCCCTTCAAGCTCACGCGTAGCCTAAAACAAAATATCTAGGCTGCCGTATTCAGTGAACGGCAAGCTGGTTCATGTTCACGTCATTGAACGATGATTAAACTCACTGCTAGGACAATGGACTAGTTGCATGATCATCGGAATCTACTCTCAATGGTGGCTCCGGACCAGACGGCCCAACTGGTTCGCCAAAGTGAATCAATTCACCACACGTCTTCTTCCGTTCCTTACACCTTAATCCAGTACAATTATATTCTATCCGCCGCTTTGGACGGAGGAAGGTTTGTGTCTGCGTACAGGTGTTTGACAGCTCACTCATGCCAACGTCCTACGCTATAGTCAAGTTATCCTATTCATTCTTAGCTTTGCTGTATTTGGTGCCAGCGGTAACGCGATAGACTTCCCGTACTGGTAAGTGCTCTTGTGTTTTCTTTCATTTATCGGCGCTCATTCTGTTCCTTCTCATCAGGTGGGGTCAGTGCTTTCCTCCGCACATACTTGTTATACTATACACTGACATTTTCTGCAGGAAATCCAGAGCATTTGAGTGCCGATAGATGTATGGCCACGTAGACATTATGCCTCTTCATTTTTATTCGTCATAAACAAAGCCAAAGAATGGTTGAATTTTTGTGTTGAATTTCGAAGTAGCCCACATACAAGGGCAACAAATGGAATCGGGGACAAAGAAAAGAAAATAGAATAGATTCACACTAATAAAAGACTGACGTACTTGCTAGAACGATGAGCGCGCGATGATTACGAAGGGCTCGATTTGTACACTGGCAGCGGAGCTGGGGTTGCTTCTACTACTCTTCGGCATCGTTGTAACTTGACGTACAAATCTCGGCTCTACGGAATTTCGTGTGATTTCAATGTAAACGCAAAACAAAAAACGTCTATCCGCTCACGGCCCATCGGCGTGGATCTCAGTATCAAGATGGTGCGAAATTCATCGACGTCGTTAGAACATTGAATGTGATCGTCAGCACTTATAGAAGATGTAGAAACATGTTGTGAAGCTGAAACTAACCTAACCAAGGGATACCAAAGTTGACGGTAGTTCCATAGAATAGGTCTCCGCCGGGAAGACCGCTTTGAATGGTCATAACGATGCCCATAGGTAAGCAAATGATAGCATCAGGAAAAAACCACTTGGTTACATACTGCTTGGTAGTCCCTGTAACTGTGATTGCGCCATCGACAAGTCCCCTTTATGTAACCCCTGGTAGCCACCCGCAATGGCTTGGTAGCCCTTGGTAGCTGATGCCTGTGATCTCTGTAGCACCTGGTTGCGCTCAGTACCAGCTGCTACCAGGGCTCCCAGAGCTACCAGGAATCCTGAAGCATTCACAAAATGTAATCTACTTGCCTCGCGGCTCTTTCTTGCCGTTGTTCTTTGCTTCTCCACGGAGTTTACTTTTACTTGTTATTTTCGACTGTGCATGAAATGGAATGGAAATACGACTTACGAGTATTGAACGACTGACCGCGCGAGAACACTGAAAATTTTAAGAAGGATAAAATACATCTAGACTAAGCACCCGTTGAGAAAGGCTCCTTTTGGAAGTCCATATCGGGGTCCAGGGGAATTTGCGGATAGAATGTTTCCTGCACCTTTTCTTTTCTAAGTCCTTGATATTGGTGATGTTGACATGAAGTAAGACCTCTGGACCGACATTTCATGCTTCTACACTCTCAACCACTGACTGTGTGTTTCAAATGATGTAGTGTTTCATGTCAAGTTAAAAAAATTAAAAGATCTGACACCAATAAAGTGGCAGCAGGTTAGTGATATGTTGCTGGCACTTTGGCAACTGAGACTACTGGTGCAATAGATCTGCCAGCCGTAGCTACCGGGGCTATAGGATTGCCCCCAAGGGCTACCGGGACTACCAGCGGCTACCAAGCAGCCGGCTCAAGGCTACCGGGGCTACCGGCATCCCAAAGTCAACCCGTGATTGATGTAGGAAAAAGTTTTTTCCTGATGAGTGAGACCAAGGAAAATCAGGTTGAAAAAAATGAACGTACACGCCAAAGCTAGGAAAAGAACAGCAGGAAAGGCGACCTTCCAGATTCCGCTATTGCTCCAGAAAATATGGCATCGGTATAGCTACTGAGAACAAATGAGTATTCTGTTGACTTTCGCTGGGTTTTGTGGGCCATACCATCAGACTGGCATCACCTTCGATTCAATTACAAGTCAGTACTCTGTGCCTTGAAGCGAATTTGGAACCGTACCCATGATGTTTGCGGTTACATCAGCCGCAGTAACAAAGGTGTTGTACCAGGCCGCTATGTTGTTGTAGAGTAACGCAATCGGACCACCATCGATGTCCCTGTGTTCGATCCATATCATCTGCCCTGGTTTGGTCAGCTGCAACCCCAAATTCAACGATGGTCGGACTGACCAAAAAGATGGTTCAAGAAGTTCGCAGACATTGCGCAAGTAATAAGAATAATGGGCGTGCCCCTATAAGCCACGTAATAGATTCTGGATTCATCCGCCTTTGAACCGGTTCACCTCGATTGGAATTCTCATTTCCAATTGTCGTCTTCGCGACTAAACAGGGAAGACGAAACACAAAATCTATTGCGGCAGCGGGAGGTAGTACGGGACTTGCTGATTCGCAAGCCAACCCTGTGATGTAGTCTCTTCAAGTTTGAGTACCTGATACCAACTGGTACCGATGATCAGACCGGTTGCTAGCAAAAAAAAGAGACCTTGTCTGACAGACATCCGTTTCCCAATAGCGAGAATCCAGAATCATTCCTAGCGGTGCTTCGTTCTATTTTGAAGTATTCCGATCCTCGATGAAAGACCGGACAAACAAAATGAGAGTGTGATACTTATGAACTGGAGCCTAGTTCTGGGGGTTCCTTTATTCGTTGAATTATGCATCGGCCGTTCACATTCGCAATCGACAAACGGCGTCCATCCAATTAGGCATGGAATTCCGATCGAGTCGTAAGCTCTGAGTTCCACGGTCGGACATCTCGGGTTTGGAATTTCAAGGCTTGGAAGGCAGAAGACTCTTGATGGATTCCGGTTGCATGAATCCTCAGAACGGCCCGTAATTTGGGCCTGGGGTTCAAGACTGGGCCGGATGAGCGCCAGAGCAGCACTCAAATGTCGGCAAGAACCAGGAGATTCAAAGAGGAGTATAACGGGAGTCAAGAGCCTGGTCCGAAGGCTGTCCGAAGTGACAGATGTGGCAGGACTCGGAAAGACTCGGAGCTCATCGGAGGGAAGCGGATCGAACGCACTGCCACAAACTTTTACTAACTAACTTGAACGACATCGGACGTGCAGTGTCAGCAGTGCCATGGAAAGCGGTTTGGAGGATAGCGGACGTAGGGCCAACCTGGCCGAACCATCGGGCATGGGTCTACTTCGCCTCCCCAACGAACTTCTTCTCGAAGTTTTACAGCAGCTGGATGGTAATGATTGGGGTATCCTTGCCATCTCCACTTCGTGTAAACGCCTGCACTATCTAGCCCTGCCGATATATCTCGCAGCATACGGGATTACCGACACCGCTTCACTGGCGACCGAGGCTCTCACCCTTCTCCCTCCTCAGCTCGATGTCTTGATCGCATTGCAGACCTGTCTCTTCGTCAGGTCCCTGAAACATATTTCCTGCTCGTTCTCCTTAAATAGCGCCCGCCGGGACTACTCTTCTCGCGACATGGACAGGTTTTTCCGTCATCTCCGGAGACTTGCGGCTTTCATTTCAATTCTGAACAGCGTTGACGAGGTCACGTTGAATTTCGAAGATGTCAATCTGTGGGCGATCTCAGAAAGCCTCGGTGTCCTCGAGATATGGGCCTCCGTGATATCCACCCTTCTTGACACCATATTGGAGAAACAATGCAAAATATTTAACGTCGTCGGAGGCATGTTTATTGTCCATCCGTCCCAGTTCCAGCGGAAGGGGCCACGCGCGACCGTCAAACGACGAACAATAATTTCTGATGTTGGTCGCCGAATCGGAAGTGCCTTCGCTGGGAAAACAGTCCCCCCCGCATCCGATTCGGGAAAATCGCCGGCTGGCCTCCAGGCGTTTAACATACATTCCAGGGTGCTTCTCTTGCATCCTTGTTACGACTGGACGATAGCAGCTCTCAGCACATCTCCCAACCTTACTTCCCTCTCCATTGTTCACGTCGAAATTCCGGACTCCAACTGGGACAATATCATGTTCAACATCCATGCTCCCGCCCTTCAGGACCTCACCATTGACCTACACTGCCGGATCAGCGCAGCCGCATTCGATCAATTATTCATTCGCCATCCGCGCCTGCGCTTCCTGAGCCTCGGACGCAACCTGCACTCTCTGGCTGAAAGTGATGTTGCGTCCAAGGACTGTCTTCCCAACCTCACAACTCTCTCTGGTCCTCCCTCCTACATCCGCTTTCTCATGACTGAGAGACGCGCGCCGGCCGTGCAAACCCTCCGGCTGCTTGTGAAGGTCGCTTCGAACGCGGTTTTTAAAGTTGCGGACATCAACTCCGAGCTCGCGCCCTGCCATTCGCGCCTTGGGCGCATCAACTTCGCGCTCGTCATAACGGTCGACTACGAGTCCTCGCATTGGACAGGATTCTTCCCAGACGAGGAGAGCCTTGCACCGGCGAGGAAAGGCGCCACACCGGATTCGCTCCAGCGTGTACGGGCACTGGATCTGATCTCGCGGTGCCCCGGCCATGCGTTCGAGGAACTCGCCTTTCGCTGGCTACCATCGTTTCCCGTACTCCAATCAGTGTCGTTTTCTGGATGCTCGACCAGCCATATGGATGTCATTTCCTTCGTCCATCGTGTCAAAGATGTGTGCCCCGAGATACAGTTGGTTACGCTCGACGGAAAGACGTATGCCGACGAAACTTTGACCCCAATGTAACGGAATTGGTGTTTGAAGTACAAGTTTCTTTCATCAGATCGTCTCCCGGATCTGATGTTTCAAACTTTGCTGGCCATTTTTATAACGCTTGACGAATGGTCATCGACATCTTAACAGCTGAGGATCAAATATGGAAAGAGGTGGTCAATCACGGGTTTGGAACCTTGGCAAAATATAGGCTCTGCGCTTATTCTCACTTGGATACATTTGATTTCACAGAGGCCTGTCGCTGTGTAATTTATGTCATGCGCATATGGTCTTCGATACAGGAACCGGTTTCTCCCGTGCATGCAGTGGCCAGTGTAAGCAGCCCTGAGAGACTCTGTTTCGCTGCCGAATGTAATGGACGCAGCAAGCTCGGTCTAAATCTCAACATTGTGGGATAAAAGCGTGAGGACGGTTTTCACTCCGGGCATTGGGCCCGTTTGTTAAGGCTTGCCTGTAGCCCATTCTGATGGCAACGGAGGCCCTCACCGGCGTCCAATTTGAGGATCACGACAATCTGCCAGGTAGAGTTGTCCTTCAGCCTTCCGAGTTTTACTTTCCTAGGATCTACTTTTCAACCTGGATGATCTTCGCACGGTTCAATTCTCGTTGGGCGCCAATGCGGGAAAAATGATGGAACGAGAGAAAGCTCGAGCAGTTGTCTTTGGATAAACAATGTTGTTTTGCGTCAGCTTTCTCGAATCTCGGTTGGTCTTTGCCTTGCCATTTGAAATCAGAGTGAAACTAGGATTGCGATTGAATGTGAATGTTATCGATTGGAGAAAGGAAAAGGTCCAGGAGTTTGAATCCGCTGGGAGATACGTCTACAGAGACGTCTCTGGAGACAAATGATGGATTGTCCGTCCATCAAATTCTCTGGAGACAAGTAGCGAGACCACTGATCGATGCTCGGCATTCGGCACTGCTCGCTGCCATCCTCAGTTTTATGAACCACTGGGCCTAAAGCAGAACTGAACCACTCTGTAGAAAAACAAGCCCAACTTTGGCTTGCGCCCCGAGTGGTGACTCCTCCTTGGTTAACTGGCCATCGTGCCTTGTGCTTCAATTGCTGGCATGTAAATTGAAACGGATGTGTGCATGAGTCCACAGGAGATCAAAAAAATAGCTGCTACTGAAAAAGACATCATTTATACAGTATAATTTAATTTCCTGTGTACAGACATCCCGAAAGTTTGAATTCTTTTAGAGCCCTCTATGTAGTGAGATACAACAGTATCTAACTTTAGTTAGTAAGGTCTGGGAGCAGAGTATGCACTACTTTGGGAGCAGAGTATTTACTATGTACTTTGGAAAGAAATCTGGGTGGAGAATTTACCAGCCCTTGAAGGGTGCCGGTGGTAGAACTCACCTCATTTGAACGTGGGTATGAATATTCAACAGTTGTTCAGCTATGTAGTTTTGTGGGAACCCTCGAGGAAGCGAGACCATAAAGCGCTCGAAATACCGTCGGCATTAAAAGTCTGGACATCCCCGGAGGTGCAGTCGATGGGCGTGTGGCATAACGAACTGGCTCAGGAGTGTGTATACACTTGCTTGCCTACAACCTCCGTCTTGTCTCCCATCACTGTCTCCCGTTTTGATCAATTCTACCATCAATTCTACGGTTTGCATCAGTTTCGTCTCCAGAGACGTCTCTGGAGAATTGATCCCAGCGGACTCAATGCTCTCAAAAGGTCGGAAGTATCATATTGAACAACAATGTGAATTTCTACTTCGATTCAACAAGCCGAGGTACCAGGTAAGTTTTGTAGCGTCTGTCTAGGAGAGACTACTTCGACATTCAAGCGCACATATATTAACCTGCTTTTGGTTCGACTCGAAGGTCTTAAGCCCGGGGCCCATCGACAAGGGAAGCAGGAGGGTTGCGAGCCCTTCCCCGGGAAGTAACTACTGACTAGGATCACAGTCCTGACAGAGCACCGTCGTCCAGTTCGGCCTAAAACGCGGTCAGAAGGGAAAAGAAGAAAGGAAAGAAAGGAATGCACCAGGAGTGCTCGCCACGGCGCTCCAAGGGTGAGGAGGAGGGGCTCTTGGCTGTTTGTGGCTTCGGATTGCCCGGTACTGGTTGCCGCTGTTTCACCACAAGGAGATCAGGCCAGCGGGTCCCACAGGCGCACGTCCACCCTTCCGTCGGCATCATCAAGGCCGCGGGATGTTTACCAGTGCCTGCTAGCTGCGACGTCGCGAAGGCCGACGTGGTGCCCACAGTGCGCTGCTTCCGCCATGGTCGAGCTTTGCTCGTTTCACGGGTATGTGCCGCCACTTCTCAGCCCTCCTCAACCCTGTGCACGGTTAGATGGGTGAAGCAGCTGAGAGAAGGAACCGCACCTTATTGGCTGTTCAGCGTTGCAGGCGCGCTCGGGCTCTTCGGCTCTTGGGGCCTCCTCTGCTCGTCCGTCGCGGGTGCGTGTTGTGTGTGGGTTCTTTGCTCGTAGCCGGCGACGAGGAAGAGAACCTCGCCGCCATTCCCAGCGCTTAGAGGAATCGTGGGGAGTTAGCGTCTGCGAAATGGGATGGGGAACATCGACGTACTGGATCAAGATGCATAGTGCAGTCAGCCACCTTCCGGTGCGACTTTGTATGTTTCGATCAACTAACAGAACCAAATAATACCAACTCGACGCGTCGAGCGTGTCACCACGAAAACGTGACCGCGAAATTAACTGTCGGTTAGGGTTGTTGAAACGAATAAGTGATATGCACTTTCTACCTTTTTGAGTTACGAAGCGTAAGGACACCGTATTGGGTCTGATGGGCAATTGATGGGTAATTACCGCTGGCGGCGCCAATCAATTGTTACCGTTTTGCTCTCAACGCTCATTGCCCCTTGTTCCATGCACAGTTCATTACAACGACTTATGAGGTTTCTTTTCAACTGGATTTTTATGCAATGTCAAGTTTCTCCCACTACACCAATACAACAGAACTTAGAAGGTGACTTTGGTTGAATAAAGATGCAATAAAGATGTCGATGGCCGGGGTGAAAAAGAAAATTGAAGCATACATGTGTTGTTCCTTTTATATGCACTCTATTTACCACGCGTCCCTGTCCAGACATTTGCCTTGCCAGGCTTATCCCATGCAGCAGGTTGTGCTCGCCTTGCACTCGCCCGCGCTCCCATACCCGTTGAAAGTAGGCTTGTAAATATGGCCAAAATTCCTGCGGAGTTCCGTTGACCGGTCGTCTCCAATCGAAGCCGCGATGTACCATGTAACCGAGAAGCGGAAAAAAGCACATTCCGCAAGCCCAAAATCGTCCCCTGCGATATATGCCGACTTGCTAGCATATATTTCCCAATAGTCAAGTTCTGCATGAACCTTTGAGGCCAATTCGGCCCTCTCATCTGAGTCTAGACATTCCCCGCAAATATCTGCCTCGAAATGGGCATCTTCAAGCGCGTCGTATTTGTTGTGCAGATTCTCCGTTTCCTGTATACGCGCTAGCGCCAATGCGTGAGCACTTCGTTGGGAAACATGTGGAAGAAGCGGCCGGTCTGTTCGGTGGTACATCTCAATGTATTGCAGGATTGCAATGCTCTCGTTGATCGTAACTGTTTCCGGTGGTGAATCCACGGGATTCTCTGAAGGGAAAACCGGATCAACTAGCACGGGCGTTTTCCCTCGATGATTGAGCCCGAGAAATGCTGGTGAACGGGTCTCTTTGGGATCAAACATGACCTTCAACCTGATCGTCGTAAAGGAAATCTCTTGGAAAGGTTTCAGTGGATTTTTGTTGGGCTCTGTGCCCCAAATACCTTTTCATACAGTGCCATGAAAACCCGCCAGCTTGAAATCGAAGCATTCACATAGTATAACACGGGTTCCCGCAGAGGCTTTCCAAATACCTCATGCCGTGCCCTAACCTGAATGCCGCGTCCTCGCATGCTCCGAAGGGCTTGATCGTGACTCCTATATTTCCGCCAACCGAGACAGTCCTCCAGAATTGTCACCGTGAAGCCGAGCGTCTGCGCATCGTGAGCTGTCTGCGCATCGTGAGCTGTCGCCTGCACGCAGACATTCGTCAACAGCCCCCCAATATACAGATGTGTGATGCCTCGGGCGGTCAGCTCATCATACAATGGGGTGTCCGTAAACGCAGAATACCACGTTTTCGTAACGACGAGATCCTGAGGTTCGAGCAAAACCTTGCCCCGGTTCCGGAAACCCCGCGCCGACGCTGTTAGGCGCGCAACACGGTGTTTTACCCGTGTGGGTCCCTTTCAGATAACTAGAATCGGCGGAGTTCGCTGAAAAATATTGTTTGTTTAGGAGTGTAAGTACTCTGAGCGCACCCAAACCAACGTATCGCCATTGACACGAAAGTCTCGTGTGGCTTTGTAAACGTCTTCCAGCAGAGCCAGTTGGGTGACCGGGGCAACGGGGAAGTTGCCTGAGTGGGTAATAAAGTCGTTCTGCAGGTCAACAAGCAGTAGACACTGTTTCTAGGGATCCATGATGGCAGGCTTAGAGAGCATATTTGGCCAAAAGGAGTCAAATTCCATATTTAGACTCGGACCGCATTCCTATGGCAACAGGGACGAAGCAGCTTCCCATCAAATCCCGATTGGGGAAAAAGTGATCTAGATCAGTATCTTGGCCCGCTGGCAGAGCTGCCGCTTTGTAGGACCCCGGGCACTTCCTCTCTTTGACGAATATGTAGGCACACCTCACAATAATGAATTATCAAGTATGCTGCAGTAACTACTCAGTCGAATTGATTTTTAGCAAACCAGCTGTGTCTGTGAAGCGCCCGGCTTCATATTGGGTCTTCTCGCGAGTATGGGACCAAGGGGCGGCCAGCCGTTAGCTGCCGCCGCACCTCAGAGAGCTGAGATGTCCAAGGCGAGTTCACATCCTGAGATGGAACTCGAGCCTGTAACCCGTTGCTGCGGGGCCGCGTTACCCTTGACGGGGCTCCTGTAACCTGGAGAGGTGGGCAGAGCTGGGTGCCCAGCCGGAGTGATTGACCTAAGTGGGTCGCATCTTCACTCTCGTCTTGAGGACGTAGCTTGAAGTAGTATGCGTATAAGTTAGATTAAGATTATGTAATCGACTTGCGAACATAACAACCATAAACTACTTGATCGTACTCGAGAATATACGTATCCGTCACAGTGTCCAACGTAGGCTTTCGCTTTTTCCTAGGCAGCGTTGCCGGTGCCAATGTGCGTGAAGCCTGGGTCTGAAGCTGTTTCTCTCCCTCGGCACCCACAAACCTCGCCTTCAACCTTGAACTCTTGATCTCGAATGAAGCTGATGTTGCATTGTGTTCCCGTGTGCCCTTTGATTTCTTCTCCTTCCTCTCTTCTCTCACCCTCTTGACCACCTCATCCTCTGTTGGCGGCCGTCCCAACTCCTCTAACAACTCCTTCCGCACAGCTGTGCGTGCACTCTTCTTGGCCTCTACTTGCTTGCGTGTACCTTTCCTAATTCCCAAGTGTGGGTTGCGGTGGGCTTCTTTCTCCCTGAACGCCAATTGCTGTCTTTTTTCTGTCAAGTCTGGATGCCAAAGACACGGAGCAACGAATCTATGCGACAAAATCATCAGTTCTGATACAAGTAGAATATACAAAAGAGAAAAGTACACTTCTCGCGATCCGTTTTTGATTATCCGTGCATGACCGCAAAATGCCATGGGACCAACAGACATTCCTTTCTCGTTTCGTTGGATATAGTCCACAGTCTTCTCTCTGCGTACCAAAGCTGGTTCTCGCTTGTAATGGATTGCATTTGGAGGGCTGTTGTCAGAGTCTTTGTACGTCGTATTGAATGCAGCCCTTGTCAGAGTCCAGATAGATTTTTTTTGATGTGATCCGTGTAGAGATATGTTGGCATGCGTGCTCTCTGAGGATCTCTGAGGAAAGAGGCTCAACCTCGTCAACCCATTTCTCTTCTCAACGTGAATCAGTATGTTGCTACGAACGAAAGAAAAGAAAAGAAAACCATACCATCTAATCAATCGCCCTTATGTTCAACTTCATCTATCACAATTTCCTCTATTTGCTGCCTGTTGTTTTCGTCATCCACATCCATGCTATCTTCAACAGTCGCTCCTTCCGAAAGGTCGACATCCACAGCCATAGGTGACGCAGCCGGTGAAGGTGAGCATGAGGAGTTGAGTGAAGTCAATGGAGAGCTCAAAAAGGTGGATGAAACCTGGGCCTCGCTTGCTAGTGACTGGAAATATCTGACCAGTGGGTTGACCGTGTCACCTCTCACAAATATCAAGTACTCCCTTTCCTCAGGCAACAGATCAACAGGCTTCAAACTTAACCTCTGGACACGGCTTAGGGTTGTTGGCAGATCCATGTAAAATTGGTGCATGATATCTGTCATGGCCTGGCTGCCTTGTTCAGCCAAGGTTTCGACCCAGCTTTCGCCAAAAATAATAGGGCCCAGGCCATCAAAGAGCAGAATGGTGTCGGCCACCTCACCAGGATCAAAGAAGGATGGGGCGTCTTTGATATCTGTTTTCTTGCTACTGAAGAATTCTGATCTAGCAGCCTCGATATGAGTCTGATCACTCATCCACTCAAAATATACTTAATGAACAATGCAATCACTGATTAGTTGAAAATGCTCACTTTGTAGGCCTGTATCAATCTGGCCCGTCGAGCACTGGTGTAGGACTCAAGCTTTCCATGTACACCTAAATCCCGTGCATATCTACATAAAGTTGTCAGTATCCCTTCGAGCCAAAAGACAAATAAAAATACCTGACTGTGTCGCCAGTTGTAGTCATAATCATGAAGCTGCCTCCACCTATCTTTGTGTTAAGTTTCATGCTACAACTCAATCTCGCCCTTTTTCAAGCCGACATTAGTAAGTTTTGTACGTCAACAATAAATGATGGCTCACTTTGATTTCAATGCCTGTCACATTACTATAGCTCGATATGCAGTCCAAATTGCAGCTAGCTTTTTAGGGTCTTGCCGAACAGAACCCCAAAGCGTACCAGGAGCAATCCCTTTGAATACTGTCACGTCAATGCAACAAGATAATTGAAGATGTCAACATACCAGCCAAATTCAAAACCTCGTCTCTTAAATACCGACCAATACCCCGCGTCGGTTGACTACCAGAGGCATGACCGATGACATCTCCGACAGCTTTCTTGTCATGTTGAGATTCCTCAGAGCGAAGCCATTTTACGGTGAACTCAGACCACCCCCAAAAATCGAAAACAACATCTTCCATAAGTCAGTTTCATTCGAAATGTACAAGTTTGATAAGTACCTGGGACGCGTCCTAGCCTTGTAGAGTTCATGTCCTCTCTTGACAGCCAATACGACTGGGAAAACAATTCATATAAGTCCACTCATTATAAAACCTGAGAAGACGTTACCCTTGAATTATTATCCTTGGCAAGAAACGCAAGAACATGTGTTTTCATTTGAATTGCAACTACGACTTTGAAGCCGTGCACCTGTAAATTTATCTGTGTCAAATCCTGTTGAATCTGCCGCAGAGTATCACGTACATCGTCTGGTGTTCTTGCTACTCCCAGCCACCCTTCTGTAGTGAAAAGTTGAGGCGAGCAATGTAGCAAAAGTTCCATCTAATAATTGATGAATCAGTCAAGACGACGATTCAAAAAAAATTACACTGACCTCCATGAAACATGACTTGAGGTCGAGAACCATGTCGCGGGGATCCCATTCTACACCAACGAGTTCCATGCCTGTTTCCTCCATTGCTTCATCTAGATCCCACTAGTTGGTGTCGTTCAATACAATTATCAGGAAATGTTAGAAAACCTACATCTGGCGCATTTAGAATCGGGAAAAGCTTCGAAGGCCACAGAAAAATTGAGGTATCAATGTCGTTTTCAGTGAAGACATGGTCGTCAGGAGTTTTGTTTTTTGCAACTCCAAATTTTGATAACAGTTTCGATCTCCCTGCAACACTTTTAGTTCCTTCAGACCGAGTTTCATCAGGCAAGAAACTAGTCAATGTTGTTTGTTCCAAAGGGTCACTCTCGCTCTTCTTATTTTTGTGTTTACGTTTCGTTTTTGTCGGCTCACTGACACCTGTAAAATAGTCGCCCAGATGACCTTTCCGGGAATTCGGAGTGAAAGGTTCGTTAGGTCCCCCAGCGCCTCTACCTCGACCTCGACCTCTACCTCGACCTCGGCCCCTACCACGGCTTCCAGTACTGGTAGCTTCGTTCTCATTATCCCTTTGATCTTCATCTGCGATATAATTCAAGAGAGATCTAGCTTCGACAAGCTAGATTAAATGAACTGTAAATACCTGCTGCTGCATCTGGACTTGATTCCTGAGAATTGCAAGGCGCTCCTTGAACCTGTATTTGTGTGGCTTGGAAGAGCTCGCCTCAATTGGGGAATGTATCTATGTTTGGAGCTCAGTGCGAGTCGGTTCCCTTCGGGGTTTTGTTTCTGTGCTAAATGGGAGCTGGTTAAAAAAGCAGTTGAAGAAAATGGCACACTGAAGGTAGAGGCAATGGAGATGAAGCGCAGAGATGAGACAGATGAGATTGAAATGCATGTACTTAGTCGTAATAAATAAAGGAGATGGCCCATTGAGGTTGCACATTGAATGGAAATCATGTTCAAGGCACAATATAAAACCAACTAGAAGGTGGCCTGTCTTGCTGAATTTTCTGAGATGTTTGAGAAGTGTCCGAAGTACGTCTCAGAAATGAGAGTGTCATTTGAAGACACAATATCAAGTGAGATAGAAGTTGGCTGTTTACCAGTAGTAGAACAAATATGTAGCCCTGTGAGGTGCCTATCTTGATGAATTTTCTTGGATATACCTGAAGTCTCCCCCGGGTGCAGGCAGGTTAAGACGTAGACACGATCAGATGTCACTTGGATGTCACAACTTGTGACAGATTGATCTATTATACAAAACACAAGTGTCACGTGAAGCTGAACGCCAGCCAATGAGACGGCATATCTAGCCTTCAGACAAACATTGGCGCAAACACCGCGCTGCTTTGTATCTTCCGCGTCGCCTCCTTCTCTCCATCGCTCTTGGCCAACCACTCCAACGTGTTCCAATCCCCGAGCACAAAACCCAGACTACATGACTACCTCGCATACCGCATACCGTCCCAACTCTGACCTACGACCAGCGACCACGACTACGACGCATACGCCCAACTACCTACACAAGTATTCAGTCTAAAGTATGCTCTGTAAATGTTTTGGTACCCAATAAATGAGCCCATGGCTCCAATTATCCTAATTCTGCTGGGCATTCCTATGAGACATCCTTTGAGTTTCAGGAAGGATTGACACATGCGATCGGCTCTTCTGTGTTTTCCTACCTGGCCACCTCCTCTGCTCATGGACTCTATGCGTCGGGTAAGAGCTCTATTCATTCTCTGGACCGTACTTTGCCTGCTCCTTGCTCAAATGTAAGTCTTTACATCTGACCCTGTGTCTTACACTGATTTTTTAGGTTGACGCCCTCGGGATCGTCCTCACCGTCGCTCCCACAGCGTCGCGAACGCGACATTCGTCGAGCACGAAACGACGCGAACAACGCACCTTACCGCAGCCCACGCAGGCTCAGACCGTTGCTGCCCCTTGGCAACATTTCCAACGCCCCGCAAGATGACCCCGAACTGGAGAGGCAGCGTGCAATGCGCCGGGATGCGGAACGCGAGCGCCAGCTGGCTCTGCAGGAGACACCGAGCCGCCGCCATCGCCGTGTACCTGAACGCCGCGACGAGAACCGAGGGTCGTCGCCCACACCACTTGCCCGGAGACGCATCGTACAGGTATGCGGCAACTTATTATTGACGTACACACTCTAACTAACACAATTCAGCCTGCTTTTGCTGGTGCTGGGACCCCGCCGGATTCGCAGCGACCGCTTCCACCGACGAGACAGGCTGTCGCTCAGCAAGCACGGCAAGACCGTGAACGACAGGATCGCGAACGCCAGGCTGCGGCGGTGCCTCCTCAACCTCAGCAACCACCAGAAGAGCCGCTCAATCGGCGGAAAATTGCGCAGATTGCGCGACGTGAACGTGAGCGTCGCGAACGTGAGGAGCAAGCAGCAAATGGTCAGCTGCCGACACCTCCTGCTACGCGTCGTCCCCGCGGTGAGTATCTTCTGTGCCTCATTTTTGTGTTTTTGACGTGTTCTCGCTTCAGCTCGCGCCGCCGCACCTCAACAACGTGCACCTGACCCACGACCTGCATCTCCGGAACGACCCAATGTCCCGAATGCCCCTGCTGCTGCTCGAGCGCCACCTGCGCCACGCCGTCGTCGTCGAGACCTTCCAGCTGCACGCCGACCCTATGAAGAACCAGAGTCACGTCACGACCTCGGCCGGATGAATGTCAAATGTGCCCATTGCGGTGCGCTGCACTGGATGGCTGAGAAGACTGCAAATTCAAGTCTGATCCGACCTCAATTCGGCATGTGCTGTAACCATGGGAAGGTCGAGCTCAATCCACTCAAGGACATCCCCGCCGATCTCGACAAGCTTTTCAAGGACGATACCACACAGGCGAAGGAGTTTCGGAAGAACATCGCACAGTACAATACCGCCCTCTCCTTCACATCCCTAGGTGTTCAGGAGGACCGTAGCATAAACAATGGTGGTGGTCCTCCTATATTCCGGATTCATGGTGACCTCTGTCACCGCATCGGCACTCTTCTGCCTTCGGAGGGACAGAGACCAACTTATGCTCAGCTCTACATCTATGAACCCCGTGCCGCCCTTGACCATCGGATGAACAACAACAGCAACCTACGTCGGGACACCATGGAGATCTTGCAGCGTGTCGTCCGAGATAACCATCAGTACGCACCGCTTTTCCGTCATTCATACGAAGCTCTCGCAAATGAAGCGGACAATGTATCCGTCTCACTGCGTGTTGCACCTGGGGTGCATGCACGACGGGGGAATCTTCCCACCGCTGATGAGGTTGCCGTCATCCTCCCCAATCAGCAGGGCACGGAACCTAGGGATATTATCCTGCGGCGCCGCAATGGGGCACTGATTAGGATCAGTGAGCTTCACCCCGCATACACTCCGCTTTATTATGTACTGCTGTTTCCGAGTGGAGAGAACGGCTGGCACGGTGATCTGAAGCTCAATGAGCCGCACAAGGATTATCCCGCACGCCTCACGCAGACTCGATACTCTGCGTATCGACTTCAGGTCCGGATAGATGAGCCAGATGCGATCTTGCGAGGCTGCCGTCTCCTCCAGCGGTACATGGTGGATATGTGGGCCACGGCAGACCAGAATCGACTCGACTATCTCCGAGAGCATCAGGACGACCTCCGCGCGGATCTGTACAGCGGCTTGGAGGATGCTGTCCAGGACGGCGGTGATGACGATGTCAATCTCGGTAACCTCGGGAAGCGCATTGTTTTACCGTCAAGCTATATCGGTGGCCCGAGACACATGGGTCAGAGGTTCCAGGACTCCATGGCCATCGCACGGTACTACCGCACCGTCGACATCTTCATGACGGTCACCACCAACCCAGACTGGCCCGAAATAACTCGGGAGCTCCTTCCGGGCCAGTATCCATCTGACCGTCCCGATCTCATTGCGCGGGTTTTTCAGATGAAGAAGAAAGCGATCATCGAGGACATCTACAAGAACGGGGTATTTGGCCGAACCGTTGCATATGTGTATACCGTGGAGTTTCAAAAGCGAGGACTGCCGCACTTCCACCTTCTGCTGTTCTTGGAGCAAGGTCAGAAGCTGCTGACCCCGGAAGACATTGACTCTGCGATTTGGGCACGGTGGCCGGATCCGGAGACGCAGCCTCTGCTCTTTCAGACAGTCAAGAAATGTATGATCCACGGTCCCTGTGGTCCCGCGAACCGCCGCTCTCCGTGCATGGAGGGGGAACGTTGCACCAAGCGCTATCCTAAGCCTTTTGGCGACCGCACTGTCATGGATGACAACGGCTATCCGCAGTATCTCCGTCCAGCTGATGGTCGGGCCTACGATGTTGGTGGTGTCATGGTCGACAACAGCTGGATTGTTCCTTACAGCCCCTTCTTTTCTGCGAAATATAACTGTCACATAAATGTCGAGTGTGCCGTGTCCCTCGGCTCCTTCAAATACGCCTTCAAATACATTCAAAAAGGTGGCGACCTTGCGGGTCTTGAGGTTCGGAACAAGAGGGATGAGATCACCAGGTATATCGAGGGCAGGTACATATCCGCTGCGGAATCTGCATGGCGCATTTTTCACTTTGACATGCATGATCAGGTACCGACCGTGGTGCGACTGCAGGTATGCAAAATTTGTTCTTTCTTTGTGGTTCACTGAATCATCCCGTCTCAGATCCATCTCCCCGGACAACACATGGTACTTTTCCGCGCAAACGAAAGTGCTGCCGATGTTCTTGCACGTGCTGCTGGAGAGCGTACCTGTTTGACAGCCTTCTTCGAAGCAAATTCCAATGATGGTGCTCTCGGAACCCTTGCACGCCAATACACATACCAAGAGTTTCCGCAGGTCTTTACGTGGAAAAATGCAAAGGATGAAAAGCGGTGGGCTATACGCAAAAAGGGCTTTGCTCTTGGGCGCATGTTCTTTGTGGCTCCGAATTCTGGGGAACGCTTCTACCTACGGACCCTCCTTACTGTCATCAAGGGTCCCAAGTCCTTCACTGATCTGTGAACCTACAATGGCGTCATTCATCCGACATTTCTTGATGCGTGCCTTGCGCGGGGGCTACTGGAGGACGATGGCGAGTGGAGGCAGTGTCTCGCGGAAGCCTGTGAGATGCAGACTGGGAGCCGTTTACGACAGCTTTTTGCAACTCTCCTCCTTTTTTGTGAGCCATCTCGACCTGCCCGTCTGTGGGAGGAATTCCGCCATCACATCTGCGATGACCTTGCACGGCGCCTCCGTTCTATGGGACGAGACCCCACTGACGATGATGTTTACGATTACGGGCTGTACCTTCTCGACACACTGCTGAAGGAGTCCAGCCGGTCGCTAAGGGATTGGCCTGCAATGCCGCGACCACAGCTTGACTGGAATGCTGAAATCGTGAATCCGCTCATTGCGGAACAACTGGACTACAACAGGGTCGATGAACGCGAACGTGCAGATCGTCAGATCGCCCAGCTTAACCCGGAGCAGCTGCAGGCTTTTGAAAAAATCATTGATTCTGTGGAGCATCGCAGCGGCAAGACATACTTTCTCAATGGGCCTGGTGGTACCGGGAAGACATTTGTTTACAAGACCACCTGTCACCGTCTTCGCAGCGAGGACAACATCGTAATCTGTGTCGCCTCATCCGGGATTTCAGCTCTTCTGATGCCCGGTGGTCGCACCTCTCATTCCGTTTTCAAAATTCCCATCGAAGGCCTAAATGCGGAATCCTTCTGTAACATCCCTAAAAACAGCCCGCGTGCGGATCTCTTGCGTCGGACTGTCCTTATCATCTGGGATGAAATCGGCATGCAGCACCGTTTCACTATCGAAGCCCTCGAACGTACTCTACGAGATCTTCTCAATGATCCTCGGCCTTTTGGTGGAATAACTGTCGTTTTGGGTGGGGATTTTCAGCAGATTCTGCCAGTTGTTCCGAAGGGTACTCGTGAGGATATTGTTGGAGCCTCGATCCGTCGTTCTCCATTGTGGCAACACGTTGAGGTTCTTCGTCTCACTCAGAATATGCGTCTGCAGACTGAGGGACATGACGAGCGTGAGTTTGCTGAATGGCTTCTCGATATCGGTCATGGAAGAACCATCTCTCCCACGGGCACCATCGACCTTCGGCCTGGGATGGAATGCGAGAGTGCCTCATCGCTTATTGACTTCATTTACCCTGGAATTGACAGTAATCCACCTCCTCCACCTGAATTCTTCCTCAACCGCATGATTCTTGCTCCACGTAATGCAGATGTCTCCGACACCAATTCCTCCGTTCTTCGTGCAATGACTGGCGAACCTCGCACATACTTCAGTGCAGACAAGATCATTGAGGAGGCAGGTGCAGACGGCCCCGCAGGTCGCGACGAGGCGTTAATTCCAGTGGAGTTCCTTCGTTCTATAAACTCTGGCAGCCTGCCTCCCGGGGAGCTGTCGCTCAAGGTCGGCTGCCCACTGATTCTTCTTCGGAATCTTTCTCCTGCGCGAGGACTCTGCAACGGCAGTCGGATGATCCTCCTCCGAATGTCAGACAGAGTCCTTGAGTGCCGTTTGGTCGGTGGGGATCATGACGGGGAAACTGTCCTTATACCTCGGATCTCCCTCACTCCCTCAAATACCACTGATTTTGCTTTCAAATTCTGTCGTCGCCAATTCCCTGTTTGCCTTGCTTTCGCCCTCACTATCAACAAGGCCCAGGGACAGTCCGTCAAGTTTGTTGGCCTCGATTTGCGTATTCCGGTATTCTCACATGGCCAACTGTATGTTGGTCTCTCGCGAGCCACATCAGGGCAGCGAATCAAAATCCTCCTCCCAGATACTATAGATGCCTCTGTAACTCCCAACGTAGTCTACCCAGAAGTTCTCCTCAATTGATGTAATTCATCTCTACCTTTCACTTACGACTGCAGTAAAACATGGGGCTTCCCATTTGTAGCCATGTGAAACCATCCACCCAATTGATATGATATCGCTGAGGCCTACATTGGAACAACTCAACAAAAAATACAGCAGTTATTATCGGGTGCATTTATTCTGTTGACCATGCCTTTTCTGATATTCCCTCTATAACATTGGAGGGCTAATAAAAACCGCTTTTGAAACCATCCAAATCAATACTACTTGACTCTGTGTTGCTCCTGCATGCATAATTAGTACGGCGAGGCAACCAAAAATAAATTCCGAGAGAAATGATGTTGCAAGGTCAGACCTCTGCAAAACTCAGGGACTCTCATAAGGAGGTCTGAAAAATACTCCGTGGGTATGGACAGCATGGTCAAGGTCTACGGTGGAAGATCTCCCCAAAACACCATGCAGCTGTTGTCCGACATGATCTTCCAGGGTGGTGTCCGCATTTGGACATGTAACATTGAAACATTCGAGGGATGCGATGAAATGTGATAATAAGACTCAAACTGCAAGTCCATTGATATATGATACATTTGAGCTCAACTGCAGCTAAGGCATGCATGCATGGAATATTTTACGAGCAAAATGACATGGCTGGATGGGAAGATGAGCCTGTCGCCCTTAATTCCTAACACAGCCAAACAACGCGAACCTTAACTTCCTCTTTCCGTCGACTTCTGAGTTTGACAATTTCTGTGTTTCTAATAGCTCTCTTTTGTTGAAATACTCACACAGCTCAGATTCATGCTCCCTTCTATGCAGCCTGGCTGTTCCAGGCACACTTATCTTCCTTGCGTCTGAGAGTTTAGCCGAATCATATGGTTAAATCATATGTTAACTCTCCCAAGCAAGGCACCGGGCAGGTCGGAGACCTATCAACCGCATCGTACCATATTTATGCACCGGAGAAAAAATCTCCGATTCTCCGACGCACCATTTAAAAGATCACACGGAATGAAACTTTTCCTCAGTCGCCCCCCCCACCATGAGCTCCTCCTCCTACGCTACCATTGCTGCTCTCACTGTACTCGAAAACCCACGCAAGGCCTCTGCCCGCACCACTGTCTTCACCTGCAACCTCTTCATCGGCAGTCCTTCTCTGGAGAAGATTACGGGTTCTGTTCGCTACTACTCTGAAGAGGATGGTGAATATCCCGACGTTGGGGTGTACCATGCCATCATCGCGGTCTGTGTTTTCCTTTGGATCCATCTTATTGCCTCTGAAGGACTCCCAGGTAGCTAAAATGGAAAAAGGCATCAAGGTTTTCACCGACGATGAGGAGGAGCAAGGGGAGTTCAGCTTTGTAGGCGACATCAAATCGGTATGTTCAATGCCTCTCCTGCTTTTTCTTTCTCTGATTTTTTTCTCCCTCCAGTTTTTCCTCATCGGGGAGGAAGGTTCCACCGCTGTCGAGAATATTGATCTTGCCCGCCGTGCTTATGTGAATATCTGTGGTGCAGTGACTCGGTCAGATGCCAGCTCTGCCACCTTCACCTTGGATGCGGAGCAGTACACGTCTGCATTCGCAGAGCAGGCCAAGAAGGCCTCTGAGGACTCCAGCATTGTCGCCCTCAAATCTGTCCTTCCTGTCATAGGTTACATCCCAGACTCTCCCCGCTACAAGAACAAGAAGCCGGTTCCCTGGGTCAAAAAGTATGTCTCCTTTGGTGGTTATCTGAGCGGCATCACGGCGTCCCTGGAGGGTGAAACCCTCTTTGAGCGATTCCGCGTCGAGGTAGACAACATCGCTTTTCTTGGCACATACACCCCGACAGCTTCCACTCCGGCGCCCAACGGTGAGCTTCTGAATATTTTTCTATGACCACTACTTATTATTTTCTCTCTCTCCTTTCTTCCAGGTGGCTCTGGATCGGGTGGTTCCAGCAACAAGAAGCCGCGCTTCAGCTACTCGAAACCCAGCACCCGTGGCAAACGTCGCATGGACGACGACGAGGACAACAATGGCAGTGCCGGTGGAGCTGGGAACGCTTCTGGCAGCAGCCCGTCTCCTTTCACGGCCACCCGAGGCGGTGCTACTGCTTGAGCAGGAAAAGTACATATACATATAGTACACTGAATACATCGACGACGACTTCTGTTTTTGACCATCGACTTCCTGATCTGACAACTTGAATGATAAACCGACGACAACGATAACTGAACTGAGCTGCGACTACATTTTAACTGAGAAATTTGATAGAATTCTATGTTGTACTTGAATCTGTTGTACCAAGATCTACCTCGAATCGAATCAGACCGTTGACACGATTTGTGATGCTGACGAACCCAGCCTCCCTTGCGGAGCACGGGTTCACTGCTAGTTTCGTACAAATTCCTACATGTCTGATCATCCCTATCATCTCGGGCGGCAGCGTCGAAAATTGAGTCCTGGCCGCCGAAACATCAGGTACAAGCATATATTCTTCATAACTTAAGACTCTTGTGATAATCCATTTACTTACTATTCTTACGACTCGTGATAATCACCCTTCCATTTTCATTTCCCACTGGGTTCGTCCAAGTACCGACTAGTAGAATCTACGTAGACAAATACCACAGTGATTCGATTATTATCTGTATCTAAGAGCTCTTCTACGGCACTTCCCTTTTGGGAAGCTGCTCTGTTCCTGTTGCCATACATTCCATCATGAAATGAACTGATGGCTATCAGTTTGTAATAAGTTTGATCTCAGCTCGCAACAGGCTCAGCTCAGCGTATGCCCTTTTTCTTCCAACCAACCCTTCACCTTTCCCAACCCGAAAGAATCGTTCCTTTCGAGAAAAACTTTACTCTCGTGATCCCAATGCATTTTCCCCACCTTCTTCCCCTCCAACCCCTCGTTTATCGGATGGCAAAAGTCGAAGTCGACAATTACCGGTTGCAGGTTTTTGTCCAAGACGATATTTGCAGGGTTCACATCGTTCTGGAGCATGGTTAAAAGGTTTGAATGGCAATCGACCGCGACATACGTGAATATAGCCTAGAGAATGAAGATGTTTGCGGCCTTGCCGAACGCCTTCCACAACATCAGAAGCATTGAATTTTTTTTTCGACCGCCTCGAAGAGGCTCATCTCATGGCGCTCGAAACACAGGCCCAGGAGATGCTGGCCTGGCCGTCGGCGGTAGGCAAGTATCCGAGATACCGGCAGATATTCGGGTGTGGACTACGTGCCAATTCATCGCAGACCTGTGCTTCATGCAGCAAATCATCCGCAGGAACTTGCGTCGACAGCGTCTGCTCCGGGTCATACACATACGGCTCGATTTTCTTGAGGTACATCGATGCTGGCGGGTTGGTCTGCAGGGAGACATCTGCCACCCTCAAGGAAGCTTGGCTAGATAAAAGTCTTTTGGGATGAGAACGGCCTTCTGGAAAACCACAGCCTCTGGAGCATGGCTTTGTTTCATAGTGTCGGTAGAGATAGTAGTCACGATCGTTTTCCCAGATGGACGTGAAAGCGAACTTGCCTTCAAGTTCTTCGTTGCTGAAATCCCAAGCCTCTACGGTTTTAACCAGACGAGGTACTGGCATGTCTGGAGGAACAGCATGATCAAGAGCTTTGTTGTCCTAGGACCCAAAACCACACTGAAATTCTGGCTGTGATGTATACTATTATAGGCCCCCCTCTGACAAAGGTTTTGATGGCAGGCTGGCTCTCTTTCACTGTGCCAGTGCGGCCTTAGATATTTCCCCCAGACATTCAGCTACATGTTCTCTGTAAGTAGTTCAAATTTCAGAATATTTGAACGATATTTGTCGTGGCCAGAGCGATGCCGGCGGGCACTGTCAAAAACCACGCTTTGCACCTCGAAGTGACAAAATTCCCACGCCCAGTAATTTTATTCTCCCCTCAGCTATCCTCATCGGAGCGTAAGGCTAAGTGCAGGGATGGATTGAAAACATATCCTCTTTTCCTTCTCTATTCTTCGGCAGGAAACAGAGCAACGAGTGGAAAGATACGGAGAAAGTGGAAGTGGTAGGTGAATTTGATCAAACTCAATCAAATTTGACGAATTTTGGTGTTTAGATTTTCTGGTGGTCTCATTTCGGCCAGAAAGAGGCTATAAACCTGGATTACAATGCATTAGGACTCCAGACGCCTGCTCCCCTTTTCCCAGATGATTTCGGGGCAAGGTGGAGACAGCATCAGTGTTTTTACCACATCAGGGTGCATTGTCATTAGGGGGCCTATAATAGTAAATGCCTCATTGGCGCATCATTCCAATGTTTGCCCGTCTAATCGCGAGCCAACTAAGATACATAATACAACAAAAAAGTTCCACAAGAAATCAATGAATATAATACAGTGCAATGTTTGGCCATGTTCGAAGGGTCATCTAATCCAGGAAGAATTTCTTCAGATACTCGCTCGCCGCCTGTCTGACAGACCCATCTATAGAGGCGTTTTGCAGCAGCTCCTGATGTGAAAGCGGGATGAGCCATCGAATCCGAAAAATGGAGAACAGAAACTCACGATTGCCCGGTCCGCACGCTGTTTGACATTCGCGGCATGCTTGGTATGCTCAAACTCAGCCGTTTCGCGCTCCATGCGCAGCCGCTCCAACTCACGCCGTTGCGAGCTCTCTTTCTCCTCGCGCTCCTCACGCCGCCGCATATACTCGAGCTTCTGCTTCCCCGTCTGCGTCTGCACCTGCAGGAATTGCAGATACGCTGAGATCATGCCCTGCGTGAGCGGAATATTCACGAGTGCCTGGTCCGTCGGGGCGGTCGGCATTGACATTGGAACCGACATCTGCACAGGCGTGGGCACTGGGGGAGCAGGCGGAGGGCTCGGCGCACGGGGAGGAGGCGGAGGTGCGTCGCGTAGCGTCTGTTGGGGGCTCACGTAGGAGGGTAGAGGTGGTGGCTGCTGCTGCTGCTGCTGCTGGGTGTTCACCCCATTCGATCCCGATGGAGAGTCAGAGAAATCAAGCGTCTGGTCATCGTCGATGTCGGGGTCATCAAGGGTGTTCGATGCCGAGCCGGTCCCTCGTGTAGCGGTAGCCTTTGTGGTGGCGGGATCACCGTGCCATCTTTGTACGTTAACCAGTGTCTGATCAAAGCAAAACGGCGTACCTGCGGTAGAAGAGATCGTACCTGCTCAACATTAGCGCACGTCCCGGGGATGCTGGTTAGGGACCTACCAGCCAGTGCGATGCCAATGATCAATGGTTCTCGCCGTTACGTTCCCGACATCGCATCCCGCTCTTCGGGCTGCTGAGAGACGGCGCTCATACTCTCGCAATCTGTCCACCTCGCCGTGCGCTGTATTCGGTCCGGTCCCCGCATGGACATGAAAGGTCTCGAAGGCATAAATTTGCTTGAACAAATTAAAATTACGCTCGTAACAGCCCTTAAGGGCCTGGTAGGTCTTCTTGCTTCCGTAGACCTCGACGGCACACTGTCAAGTGGGTCAGTGGTAGGCTTGGTAAGCACAAGGCTCATTGCCAACCTCACGCAGACACGAGTTCTTGGTCGCCCGAAGGGCATTCCAGTGGTCGTCGTGCGCAGGACCCATAAGCCACTGGAACAATAACGTCTTTTCGTCGTCTGTCCAGTGCTTAGCCCCGGCACCACCGGCATCCTCGTACGAATCGACAGACTCCTCCGCCTCCCGCCGCCGCTTCGATACATGGCCGGTCAGTATGGTGTTGTCGCCCTGTTTCCGCTTGATAGTCGCCGCGGATTGGCCCTGGTTGACGGTGAAGGTGAGCGAGTTTGCATGGCTGGGGGCATGTGTCGGCGGGGACTGAGAGACACCGCGGTACCCCTCTGGTGGTTGACGGGCATACGGTGCATTGATATGGGGCCCTAAGGCCTGACCGATACTCTGATGAGATTGAAAGGGAGTCTGTGAATGATTACATATCGATCCAGTTGCAAACCAAGTTGAAAGCGGGTTGGATTAGCGTACCGAATTCGGGTTGTCTTGCAGATTGAGGTCCCTCCGCTCGGCCGATATGTGATTGTACTGCATACTGGATTTGCTATATCATGGCTGTAGGATGTACAGACACAGTGGAAAGAACATACGTCTGAGAGCCCATAAGGGCCGGGTTGGATTGGTCCCGTTCGGATTTGACTCGGAACTTTCGGAGGTGAACCGATGCCAGCGAGCGAGCGAGCACATGACCATTCGCAAAAAGAGCAGTCGCTATTTACACCTTGGGTTACACTGGAATTACACTAGAAATACTACAGGCTACCCCTCCATATCTACTAGAGATCCCTCCGCATCATCCTCCTCCCCCTCTGCATCTGCATCCGCATCCTCGTCGCCCAGACTCACTGCATCCTCGTCGCCCAGACTCACTGCATCCTCATACAACACTTCAGCAGAAACCGCGTGGTTAATCCCTCGTGGTTGCGACCATGCCGCTGCGATTATCGCAACCGCCCCACTCAGCCCCTTGCCGTTCACCACTTGTGGCGGATCCGTCGTAACCACCGTGTCGTCGCTCGGCCGCCCCGTAAGACTCGTGAGAGGCGTGCCCACATCCTCGGACTTGACCCCGTCGTCCGCCGGCGTATCTATGTCACCCGCTTCGACTACAATGGTTTTGATGATGGAATCCGAAGGATTCGACGGCCGCAGCTCATCATTGTTCGTGCACACCGCACCAACCGGCTGCCGTGTCGCGTCCAGTCCGTTGGGCGGCATTGATGGCGGATCTTGGGCGCAAACTGCCGCTGCTGGCCGATGATCTTGGCCGTTCAGCTCGGGGGATGGCGTACGCAGCGATACTGACGGCATAGAAGGCGACTGTTCATCTTCTGGCGACGATTCGACGCGTCTCCGTTTCTTGGGAGAAGGAAGTCTCCGACTGGGCATAGAAGCGGAATTTGCAAGCAGCAATAGCCCCGGTGCTCTCGACCTCAGACGTCGACCCTCCTCTTCGACAGTTTCTTCCTCTTCTTCCTCTTCCTCCTCCTCATCAGACGACGGCAACTGTCTCTCCTTTCCCTTCCCTTTCCCCTTCTCTTTTTCGGCCGCCTGTCCTCGTCGGGGTCGGGTAGATGTAGGAACCACGCTACGAGTCGGCGTAGCAGCAGCAGACTGACTTGTCCGGCTGCGGAGTCGCGAGCTGGGTGTATCCGCCGCTAACCTAGACGCAAGTTCCCGGTCCCGTTTCAGTTGAGTGTCAACGGGTGACGCCGATCGCGGTGCAAAGTCCGTCGGCAGCTCGCCGCCAAACAGATCCTCGACGGACGACCTGCTCGTGCTTGGTGGCACAAAGACCTCGTTCGGCGTCGACTGCCCATTAGATGAGAATGCGCTACTGGCTGCTCCGTTCCCGTTCGTGACTGCTCCGTTGCCATTAACGAGCACCTGTGCGAGCTTGGCTGTGGTCATCAGCGTGTTTGTGTCTGCCGCCCCCATGGCCTCCGTCTTATGTGTCTTGGCGAGAATGTACGGGCTCCATTGCAGCTTCTCGGGCCTGAGCTGGAGTTGCCCCTTGGCTTCCCATGTTTTCAAGTACTCCTGGACATATTCGCGGTCCCAGCGGATATCGTACTGCGTGGGTGCTACGAACGGGCCTTTCGGCGCTTCCTGCTCCGCGGTGCTGGCCTTGTCCGCCGTCTGGGTGCGCGCCAGGTTTCGTCGCGCAACGCCATTCTTCCTGCCCTTTGGAAACTTGATCGACTGTCCTGGAGAGGGTTTGACGGGCGGCGGTGTCACTTCTCGGGAAGTAATCATGCCCTGCTGGGTCAGTGTCGCATGCACATCTTCCATTGTCATGGACGTCGCCACACAGATGTCTAGAAACTGGAGTGAGGACAAGGCAAGCACAGAAGCGTGCAGCTCACCTTCGAGCCGAGGTCGGTCTGGCGCCGTCGCCAGGTACCGCATGAGCGCCAATGTCCAGTAATTCTTGTATCCCAGGGCACCAAGGTTGGACAGCGGCTTTTCGGGAGACCCCAAGCGCCGTTCCTTCTTGGACAACAGATAGCCTAGGGAAATTGAATACATCCATGAGCATGCCAAATGGAGGCGTGGGTAAGACCCACTAAAGTCAATGAGAAAGTTTCCCCAGCCCTGCCGTTGGCGGACGGGAAGCGTCATTATACAGCTAACATTGTAGTCTTTCGGACTCCTCTTCTCCTTGCTGAAGTACCCCACAAACCGCGCCCCGAAATCATCAACCTCGGTAATCACATAGAACAGGAAGGGCTCGACATCGTAGAATAGCGATTTGTGGTCCAAAAACATCTTTGACAGTAAGCACAGGTTTTGGCAGTATATCTAGATGACGTCAGCAGTATATAAGAAAGCATCAGTACGCGGACAGTGCACCCACCTTGTTCTTCCGCCCATCAACCTCGAAAATCGAAAGGGACTGATCTCGGTAAATTTCGTCCCCTGGAGGGTTCCGCGACTTGCATTTCATCTGCAAGCATGTACGTCAGCACGTGATTATAAAGAAAGGAAAAGATGTACGCGATGTCGAGTCGCGCCAAAGCGGCTTTTCATGTACTTCAAGCAGAACTCGCAGATCCATAAGCGCCCGTCGGGAATATTGGCGTACTCTTCTGGGAACGGTGCGTTGTACCATGTCTTGATATCATACTGACCGAACCGGATGGTGCTGATACGTAACGGCGGTGCGTCAACGTTTTGTAGCGAAATATTGAGTGCACCAGACGCAGACGACGGTGCGGGCGATGCCGATGGGGATGGGATCGACGGCTGCACGAACGATGAACGGAGCGGGCGGGAGGAGGGGCCGGCGGTGGGTGTCTCAGGGATCTCTGACGTCGTTCGGGGCCGTGGGGGTGGTGGTGGCCCGAGCTTCGACTGGGAGGCCGTGAATACACAATAAAGATATGGTGCAAAGGCGTACCTCTGCAACTGCTCGGCTTCGTTCAAACTTCTGCTTATCTAGGGCTACAATCACCGTCTTGCTTGTGTCGCGCTCCTGGGGTGTAAGGATTTCGTCGAACAGCCCGTGGGGCTTCTCATCATCCTCTTCTCGCCTCCCCCTGCCTTTAGGAATACGCAATCGGACACTGGGCGTTGGAGGTTGTACAGGTGGATTTGGGGGCCGAATTCGGATGCGTTTCGCAGGTCGAGAGGGAGATGTTTGGGGTTCGTCGTTTGGTCTCTTACTTGCTCTTGGCCGGGTTCGTGATCTAGCAACCGGTGCGTGCGGCGGCGGCGGCTCCTCCTCCTCCTCCTCGTCATCGGAGGATTCATCGTCGCTTGGAATGACTGCCTTCCCTTTACCCTTTCGAGTTCTTGGAGTCGCCACCGAACGAGAAGTGGAAGCGACTGATAGTTCCCGCTCAGATTCGATGGCGTTCGGGCAGAGAGGGCAGTACCATTTCCTGACCGGTATGTCATCGACGGGAGGGACTAAACAGTCCATGTGCCAGCCTGTCCGACGGTCAGAAAAATGCAAAATCTCGGCCGATAATACAGACCTCGGTCGCAAGAGTCGCAAAATAATATCCGGGCCTGGAAATCCTTCAACAAAAACGACCAAAACGGCAGAAACGCGCTCACATCGTCGCCCTTGAGGTGACACACTTCGCACTTTTTGCATTCGATACAAACCCATTCGTACGACTGTATCAGCTCTCCAATACTGGGAGACAGCTGGAGGCATGAAGGATGCGCTGCAACGAGAGTGAGGGACATCTTGTAAACGGAGAAGGGCTCATACCGCTCCGCCCACACTCGTGACAGGTAGCCATGCGCTCCATTTGCCCCCCTTTTTTGGGCTTGCTCTCCCCACAGAAACCACATTCACGCTCACGCGGCGGACCACGTTTGCGACGAACAGGCTTTGGTGTAGGCTGCGGTGGCTCATCTGGTGGAATTGGGGCTAATTCGATTTGCGGGGCGAAAGGATCGCCCTGAGGCGCCTGTGAGTATTGACCAAAGTGGTTGGGAGGCTCTTCGGGTGGTGGAGTGTGCACAGGCTCTGCGTAAGGCTTCAAACTGATCAGCAAACATACTACCCGACGCGACGCGTATAGAACAGGATTTTGGCGAGATTTCGAGTACATACTTGGTAATTCTGTTGATTCATGTCAGGTCCTAGTAATGCAGGGTCTATAGGCGGTCCGCCAAGGGCTGGATCGATAGGAATATTGTCGTCGTTGGTGCTGAACGGTGTGCCATAGTCGTGGGACTGTTCACGGTCGAACTCCGCGTTTGTGGGTATTGCCAGGCCTCTCATATCTGACCCCCGCTGCACCCGCCTGAGTAGAAGAGGCAAGGAGGCTGGCCGTCGCTGCAAACGTTGACCACCCTTGTTTACTTACCAAATGCTTACAAAATGTTTGCTCTCGTAGCCATGTGTTGATTTCTCATCCTTCTGATCCACACTTGAGCGCCTAATTCGGCCTCACCACCTCTTCGCCACTCAAAAAGGCAGAAAGAACAGGCGATCGATCTGGTACGTATCTACAGATGTTATACAAGCGATACAATTGCCCAAAACATTAATAACTACAATATTATACGAAATCGTCAGTGAAGCAAGCTGGTGCTCGCATTCCATGCCGGCTTCTTCATAAACTGCTCATATATCGGCGTAGAAAACTTGTTCGATGATGATGGCGGATTGAACGACGGAGGCGGCGACTTGGCTAGACGGCTGAGTGGTCTCCGCGGAGGCGTTACAGTTTCTGACTCGTGCCACGACCGCGACAGTCGCTTCGTCGCCTTTTCAAGTCTACTCGGCCGTCGGCCGATGGGGACGCCGGCCGGCTCGTCCGGCACAGTCAGTGTGGACTTTTCCTTGTTGCCGAAGGAAAACATCCGCCGGATCTTTATCTTGCCCGGGCTACCATTCTCTGATGGCGGCTTGTCACCATTCACCGGGGTCTTCCGACCGGCCTCTCTAGCCGCCCTCTTCTTCTCTCTTTCTGCGGCCGCAGCAGCAGCCTTTGTAGCTTTGGCTTCCTCTATCTCTCGACGCGCCTTTTGTCGGACGCCTTTGAACGCCCTCCGCGCCTGCGCTCCTCGCCAATACGACTGGATTGCGAGAACAGTTCTTCGAAAATGGCGGTACTTCCGCATGGCGATCAGCCGGCGCATGTTAGTCTGCAGGAACTGCACTGCGCCAAGTTTGGCTGAACGAAGACTCTCCAGCGTCGCCAGAACACCAGACCTCAGAAAGATTTTGGTTTCCCCCATTTGGTGCTGAGACTTGTCCACCGCAGTCTTCTGAAGAACAAGAACGCAAAGTCGCTTGAATTGCTCTCTCTTCATCAGCGAAGGACCGTCCCGCCAATTGACGAGCATGTAGTACCTACCGAATGTGTTCAGTGCAAACATACAAGGGCATCGATGATAAACGCACCGCCGCGCGAACTCCTCGAACGTCCAGCGGGTCGGGTAACCCGCTGTGCTGATTCGAATTGTCTCAAGGACGCCAGCTGCCCGTAACTGCGCCAAAACATGTAACGGGCTAAATTCCCAAGCCGCCTTGTGCTGGTTGGGTTTGAGGCATCTGATGTAGTGCACGTTGGTCATGCGAAGCATGTCCATCAGGGCGCCCAACGATCCTTTGAATATAGACCCCAGTGTAGGCTTTTTGACCGAAGTGCCGCGTCCTGTGATACCCGCCAAAGACGTTCGCCCAGGGTCTGGGATCTTCGAAACCGCGCCGCCGGGAGAGGGCGGATCGGCGGTTTCGCTCACGCGGTGGAGCGCAGTATCGAGCACCTCCCTCAAGAATTCGTTGCTCGATGACGTCAGAAGAGTCAAATGCTCCTCGGGCACAGTGTCGCGGTTTTTCTCAAGGAAACCATCGACCTGGTACGTTACGTCGAGTGCATAATGAGCGATCGTGAATGCGGCGTTGGCAAACTTGGGCATCTTGTAGACAGCTTTGTTTGCCGGTTTGTCGAGCTGCGTGTTTAGTTTCTGCAGGAACGACGCGTCGCTACCAAGGGGTAGCCTAGACTCTTCGTCCAAGAGGGCCAAAATCCCGAGCTTGCCTTCCATCAGATCAATCGCGGGCTGGTTGTCGTCAAAGTCGATGAAGGTCCACTTGATCTTCTCCTTCACGTAGTCTTCTTGCGCATGCTTGAAGACGTAGGTGTTGAACTGGTATGCCGTCGATGTCAGTCAGTGACTTCGATAAGTAAAAGGAAAGTATTGCCTCATGCTGTAACTTTTCGTTCGCGTAATTGATGCAGAACTGCTCAAACGAATTCTAAGGGGGTGTTAGCTCGCAACAACGAGAAAATAATGCACGCACCTTGTCGAAGTGTTCAAAGCCGTAAATATCTAAAACGCCGACGTACGTATCAGCACGGCTTGCAGCGTCCCCATACTTGCCTGTGAGACTGTCATTCACAGCAGTGACAAGCCACTCAAATAAACAAGCGTAGACAAAGCGGGCGATGCTGTCTCGCACCCCGATGGCCTGAGGCGCGGTAAGGGTCGTGACGATCTTCTCGGAGCGTGTCGTTATCTGTTTCTTGATAGTCCATTTTTTGAACTCCACCGGATTCACACCAAGGAACTCCATGGCGCGGAGCATTGCCGCGTCCGCATCGTCGATGACCGCGTCGGTACGCGTCTGTGTAACATTAATGTTGCCCAGGTGAAGGAGTGCCGACAAGAGCTGGAATATTGACGTTTGCTTGGCAGCACCAATGCCGACGATCCCAAGTGCTTCTCGCATGACGCGGAATTTATCACGGTCGTCTAAATCACTGGAGGACGGTCCACCCTGGTTGAGGTAGTGGAACTTGCCATAATCCGCGTCAAGCCCAAGATTATGTAGTTCGTCTGGTCGGAGGCCGGCACAGAGTTGGTAGAATATGTGGTAGTTTCGCTCTGTCGTTGCCTGGTATGACAGTCGTGAACGCTCTAAAAGGTAGGTGCGAACTCGTGCTCCGACGATCTGCCGGTTGGTATCAAATAATAGCTGTAAAGAGCTTTAAAACTCTGTAATCGGGCCTGAACTATCAAAACTTGCCTGGATATATTTCCCGAATCGAGATGAGTTGTCGTTTCGTGTCGTCTTCGCGTTTCCAAACGCTTCCAGGATAGGATTCGTAGCTTGTATCTACACAGTCAAGACCGTTAGTTGCGCTCCTTATAAGACTAATGGCAGGTACTTGTTGCTCGACTTGACTCGCGCCATCCACGAACGAGTTCTTGTCGGAGTTTACGTTGAGTGATTTTGGGGCCGCAATGAATCGCATGACAAGTTTCGCCTGCTCAGTGTAAATTGAAAGGTAAAGCGTTGACAGAAAGGACGCACGGATTCGGTTTTGCCCGCCCCGCTATGATAGGTGAATTGAAGTCGAGGAATAGGAACTGCCGCGTACCTTTCTCCAGACACTATAATTGTCTGTCCTTTCCCATCGAAAGCCATGGCCGCGTATGCATCTTCGGCTATGGCGAACAGATGAGGTTCTAGCTCCCCTTTGGTACGACCAATGTACTGCTGGACTATCTCCGGGGTATACATTGGGACAGGCTCAAACGGATTGACCGCCAGCAGGACGATCCCACTATACGTGTATATTTTGCGCTGAGCATAACGCGTCTGCACCGCATGAAGGACTACAACGATGGTCAGAGTAAGGCAGACGCAACAAAGAGAAGTGCCTACTGGATGGTTCGTTAAGATGTGAAAGTGTGGCCAGATCATCGGCGCTCTCAAGCAGCTCCGGGTTTCTTATGTGGGGCAAAGTCCCGGCGCCTGTAACGGTAGTTTCCTGGCGGCAGGATTGAATATTGAATGTTCAGGTCGATGAAAGAGAATGCGAGGCAACCACTGCACCTTGCCGTTCTCGTCCTTCAGGACGAGTGTAAGGGTGTTAGCAGATGCCTTGGTGCAGGAAGTCACCTCCGCAGGGTGCCAGCCCAGTTCTGAGTCGTCTAACCAGACACGGGTTCCCGGTGAGTACAAAGTGGTCATGGCGTGAAGATCACATTGCAGCGTTCTGTTTTCGTCAAATTTGGCGAATTTGGCGCGTTGCGTCATGGTCGTGACAACAAAGGTTCTATGTTTTGGCCGTATGCCCACAAAAGTTATGTGCAAACGGAAGGAGAATACAGCGATTTCTATTTAGTTTGCAAGTGTGTTACGGTCGTGGCTACATGAATGATATCTTGCAATCAATTTCCTCTTCTTCGTGAATCATGTACATCATCATATCATGCTCGAGCTTCCGCTCTTTTCTTTGCAGCCATTTTGATGTCGTCAAGGGAAATGGAAGAATGGTCACACATTCCTCTGAAAATTCCAGACGGTATTTGGAACAAGCGGGCGGGCGTGTCGAATTCCTGAGAACCATCAGTATAGATTACAAGGGACAGTGAGGGGAAGCAACACACAGCTATCTCACCCGCGTCCATTACGCAGATACGATCATAAGAGATAATTGTAGAAAGACGGTCTGTGCAAATGCTTGTTACTTGGGCCAGATTCATAAAAATATATACTCACGAGCGATACACAAAATAGTGCGGTCTTCGAAATCGTGAGTAATTGTGTCTTGAATATTTCTGTCGCTCTCAAAATCGACAGACGCGGTGGCTTCATCCAACACTAAAATCTGAAGAGGATATATTACTACGGAAGTCCCAGTACGAAAGGGTAGACACGGCACCTTGGCATCCTTCACAAGCGCTCGAGCGAGGGAAACGAGAGACCGTTGCCCGACGCTCAGGTTTTGACCCTCATCCTCAATAATAGTGTCGAGCGTGAACTTGTTCATGGGAGTATTCGATCCACTTGGTGTCTCGTCATCTCCTCCTTCCCGTTTAGTCGGTTGGACTAGGTAAGACCGCTTCAAGGCATCCCAAAGTGTCGCATCATCCGCCAAGTTAAACGGATCAAGATTGGATCGCATGGTCCCCGAGAACAGGAGGGGGTCTTGCGGAATGATGGCAAGCCCATTCCTCAAGTCGCCTAGACCGACTTGCGATATATCAACTCCGTCGATTATTATCGAGCCGGAGGTAAGCTCAACCAGTCGGAACAAAGCTAACAGTAGACAATGAGAATGGGCTCAATGCAAACGAGGAAGTCATACCGGACTAAAGGAAACACATATCGCATAAGTGAGATCCACAAGATAGATAATGGCAAGTACACACCATGATTGAGCTCTTTCCCGCCCCAGTTCTACAAACTGTGTGTTAGTTGAGAAAATATGATGAAAAGTCCAGTTCACCTTCCCACGATACCAATCTTTTCTCCTGCTTGGACGGTCATGGAGATCCCTGAACGAGAATCAGAACGTGATTTGAGTACAAACAGACCTTATAATACCCTTAATCACAGCCGGAAGACCAGGTCTGTACTTGAGGACGATGTCCTTCATCTCGATCTGCCCGCAGGAAGGCCAGGGAGCCATTGGTTTCTTTTCGGGAATCTCATTTGGTGCTTCCTGTTCCACCTCATTCGCGTAATGGAGGACTCGCTCGACTGAATTCATATCATTCTCCACTTCGGCACTTTGCCGCACCATCCAGCCGAACCTGGAAGCATAGTGTCACTGGCAATCCTAGAAAGTAGAATGATCTGGACGAACGCTTGTTGGACACTTAGAATATACGCGAGGACAACTCCTGTCTGTGATGGCGACACCGAAAACCGCGTACCAACAGCAAGCATTGAAACGACAAAGGTTAACAGGGAGCCCAAGAAATCGAGACGAATTCCAAGCCATCGCTAACAGAATGTGTCAAGAGAATGAGAATAAGCAGGGGATATTATTGTTACCTGATTGGTGACCGTGAGCCAGTAGGCGCTGTGGAAAGCGTTGAAAGAATGGCTACAGAAACTTGTATCAAGACCCACCGATTCTCCGTGTCTACGAGACGCTCATTGTCGAGACGAAAGCGCTCCGCCACACCGTACGCCCGGATCTAGAGTTCTTCAGCAACAAAACAAACAACCGACGCGGAATTTACCGTGGCTAAACCTGACAAACTCTCGCTGAAGTGTGTATATAGCGATGAGCGTAGAATGGCGTCTGCGAACATGTGAGAAAGAATAAGGTGGGAGGGGGGAGATGAATACCAAGCCGTTTAATTTCACGCGCACTACTGCGGTAAAACGCAGCGAAGTACACATAGAGAGCGAGAATGAAGAAGACCGCGATCAAGAACCAGGGGAGAATGACAGCGATCAAGATAATTGCACCAATTATATTCGCAAGCGTCGCGAAGAACATTCTCAGAGCTTCACCCAAAGTGCTGTCGATGGTGTCGCAATCTGTTGAACGTCAATTACTTGTCTTGTTTGGCACCAAAGAGGCACGGACCTTTTGTGAAACGATGCATGATACGTCCCAGCGGCTGCAAAAGAGTAAATCACATGCAAGTTAGTGATGGGATGGGGATGTACCGTGGTTTCAAAAAATGACATTGGCTTCATGGTTCTGATCAGAAAGCGACACATACAACAAGGAATCATTGCTCACAGCATGCATCACCCGCTTCAACGCTCCCTAGTCCGCAAATGCATGAGTGGGAAAAAAAGTAAGCTCTCCGAATAGATACGAACCTTGTGAAGATTTTGGGAGGCGTAGTAGGTGAGCAGGGCAAATGTGCTCCCCATGAAGAAAAACGTGATAGCCTGGGATATACCGAAAAACGCGTAAATGCCCATCTGAAAGCAGAATAGTGACTAGGTATGACGAAGATATGAATGGCTGGGGAAAATTTACATAGAATCCCTCAGGTCTAGGCCACTTCCTCTCCTGCCAGTAGACAAGCCAGTAAGAGGACATCACATTTGAGCCCTGAAGGAGAACGAGCGAGAGCAAGAGCAGAGGGACGATGACGCGGCCATTGCCAGCTGCCATGTATGACTTATAAACTTCGAGACTGATAGCACCGATATTGCGCTCTTCCGCCTGCATAAGGCCCACGCCTGCAGTTGCCTTTTTGCGCGCATCAGCCTCAGGGGCGGCGGTGGTTTCTTCCGCATCTGCGGCTTCCCCTTCCGCGTTTGATTGTTCTTTGGAACCGAATTCGGCGATGAATTTTGAAAATTCTCCATCGTTCTGGATCAGCTCTGCGTAAGTACCTCTGGAGAAGAGGTAGAGGCATTAGGTTGCACAGCTAGTCATTGAAATATGACAATACCTTTCTGCTATCCGTCCATCGACAACATTCAAGATGTAGTCGACATGCGGCAGAAAATGAAGGGCGTGTGTCACGAGTATACGTGTTTTCCCCGAGAGCGTGTTTTGAAGAACATTGTGGAACACCGCTTTCCCTACATGGGCGTCGAGGGCACTGAGTGGATCCTATAAGAATTTGAGCCATACGCGGAAGGAAAGGAAAGCTGGGAACATACGTCGAAAATTTGTATGTCGGTATCAGAGTAAATTGATCGACAGATATTTACTCGTTGGCGTTGGCCACCAGAAAGTGAGATACCCTGAAGTAGGATTAGGCTATTGAGGGACAAAATCTCTGTTCATTATTCACCTTTTCTCCAACCTGGATTATGGATATGGGGCAGTCAGCTATACTGAAGCAGATGCAGGGCTTCGGCAGAGCTCGGCAGGTTTATGCAAGCAGAGACAAGTAATGGTTGGCCACACATGCACACACACACAAACGGGTCAACCCGCATCATTCCACCCGTCAAACCCCGCTCAACAAATTCACTGCGCACCTCAGTTAAATCGCCGTTGGGAAGCATCTCAAGATCCGGCTGTAAACAGGAATCATTCACAGCTTTCCAGTATTTCTCCTCCTCGAACGGCAGACCGAAGCAAATATTTTCGCGGATTGTTGCGTTCTAAAAGATTAAAAGGATGAGCAAGGAGAGAGAGAGATATGAGAAAAAAACATTACTTGAATCCAAGCACTCTGAGGGCAATAGCCTACGGAACCTCCAAATTTAGTGTACCCCGTCGTCCTCCTCATTTCCCCGATGATACCCTGCAATAAACTGGTCTTCCCGCTGCCAACCTGTGAAGGCAGATCTGAGCGCTGATGCGTAATTACGAGTGAAGGCAGGCGTACTGCTCCGACAATAGCGACCAGCTGGCCACGCGGAATAGAGAAATTGAGATTTGACATTTTGAAGACTTTTTCCTCCTCTACTTTCGCCTGTTCCAGGGCGAGCGCCGCAGCAGCGGCCTTGGCAGCCTTTTCAAGTGGCTTTGATTTCTTGCCTTTGCGCTTTTTGCCGTCTTCTACCTCGGGTGGTGGGCCATCCCAGGTGAAGGAGGCATCGTGGACCTCGACGGCGACATCGAGCTTGTCATCGCGATGTTGTGTCTCTTGGAATGTTTCTGCGACGAAGACATCGTATAAACGGTGTGAAGCATTTAGAGCGTCCGCGATCGAGCTGAAGGACACCGCTGATTGAGGAAGAAGTCAGCAATTATAGAGCTTCCAGTTCCGACCACACGTACGCAAACTGGAAACAAGTCAGTCAAGGCTCAAAGTATTATATACGTGAGAAAACTTACAACATGAGAGGAAGACGGAGCAGATTGAAGAGGGTGAGGGAAGCGAAAATCACCGCAGGCTCCAAGGTGTGTCCCGTCAATGAATAAGTCACAAAGGCTAGAACAGACGCGAGGGCTGGGGAACGTTACATGCCATTCGGAATGCAGAAAACTTGAGGCTGACCAGGCATGGACATGGCTACAGCATTAGTACCCGATCTCAGCAAGAGCAACGAACGGATATAACTGGCATTGCGTCAGTGTAACATTCTCCCTCAAGTTATGTGTACATACGCCATTTCTTTCTGTCGATACCCGCTGATTCGGGCGAGAAAGGGAGCCTGCCAGTTAAATAGCTTGATGATTTTCATACCTCCCAAAAGCTCTTGCAACATTTTGGCGCGTTTGTCAGTCCATATCATGGACTTTTGACGGTACATGAACAGGCGCTTCATAACCAGAGTTTGAAGAGGGGTCGCCAGGACGAAGAAAGCGAAACCGGTCAACGCACTGGGACCGAGATTGAGAATCTGAATACAAGTGATTAGATGGTGTTGGTCTCCAGTAAGAATTCATCCCAAAAAAAAAAAAAAAATTGAAAAAATAAATAAATTGATACTTGCAAGCAGAATCAGACATATTATCATCTGTATCGGAGCAGACCAAGACTGAGAGACGAGGTTAATTATAGCGTAGGTTAAACAGACCCGCACTTGCCATGTGGAAGAATCCGGCACAGAAATCGATGCGCGAAAGGTCTGAGGAAATGTGATTGACCAGTTTGCCGTTTGTGAGGGTTGAACGAGCGCGCGAGGTAAGACGAAGTGACCGAGAGTAGATAGCGGTAATAAGTCCTCCTCTGATCAGCACACCTACGGTTGAGGTTTTAGCAAGACCAAAGCAGATCGAAAAGAAAATTGACCAGTTGACATGGCACGGTAGAAAAATTGGTGCTGGCATATGGATCCAATCAACTGCATTATCAGTAGCGCGAACGCAAGTCCAATGCCAGTGCCAATGGGCGGTGCAGTCCCACCCGTCAGATGTGCGGTATAGGACGTCGTGGCGAACTTGATAATTGCCTAAGATGAAACACTGTGAGCAAGCAACATTGGGGTGAGTTGGCGCGGTAAGGATTACCTTAACCACAAGCGGACTGAGGCGGGAACGTCAAAAAACAATAAATAATGGCTCGGGTTCAAAAATTTAGATACCTGGTGATCTGTGCTGTATCTCCGATAACTTTCAGAGCGCCCCCCGTCCAGAACCACCATTTGATGCTGTCGTTCATCGCCCATACTAGACTTGCTCGACGTTGTCCGGTCACCTCTCTCCATTGTTTCTCACGCGCAGCCCTACTGCCTCGCAAGGTCCACCAGATAACACGCATACCCGGCTTGACCTCTCCGCTGAGCAGGCGGGCATTGTACTCGGTGGCATCCTTGTGTCGCCGATCGAATGAGGTGGTAATTTTCTCGGCAATGAATGCAGAAGCGCGGTCATCACCGAGCTGTGTTCAAGGTTCAATACACTGATTGTTCGCGCCATCGCGACACGCACTTTGTACAAGTCCGTTGCCTCCAATGGACGCGCATACCCCAAGGCCAGAATAGGCGTGATCCATCCGAAAAAAATCAGGTCCCACCAGGACGCGTTTACTTCTGGCGAAAGCTGAGCATCTTCGAGAGTGCCTCCGGGAGGAGGCGGTGGCGTGGTCGACGTGAACGGTACGCGAGTATACCTGATGTCTGTTCAGTGCCAATTTTGACACTGCGCCGTTACATTATGACGCACCATGATCGTTGATATGTCTCGAAGGCGGGAGGAGCCTTGGGCTTTTCGTCTGTGACGTCCGTCGACGCCGTTGACACGCGCGGGACATCTTCAGCAACCTCAGATTTGGCCATGAGAGAGGACGAAGAGTTACTCGTACCGGAGACTCTCCCGACGCAGTCAAAGTCGTTAATAAGCAATCCCACATGCCGTTTTGCCGGGGCGAGCTCCTAATCGGGCGGCGCACGGTAAAGTGAAACCAAAGCTTGATAACTTCGCGTAGACGGATAGATGTGTGTGGGGAAAGTGGCATTCAACCAGCGTCCCCGCCGAGAGCCTATAAATATGTTGGCAAGTCTTTTCGCCATCCGTCCTGAAAACGCGCAATGTCCGCGAATCACCGGCTTTCAACTTAGTGCACAGGCCGTAAATATGTTACACTATTATTTCTGTTCGAGAAAACGCGTGCAGTTGCCACATACGAAACTAGAAGAGGCCTTCGTTCACAGCCAGTCGAAAGATATTTTGCATAATAGAGGATGCAACGATAAGCGGCCCGCGGTGGCCCAGACGGATACATCTCAGGAGGAGCATGAGAGTCTACGGCAGAGGGCTCAGGGCGGCATCACATTGGCGGGGTTGGTAAGAAACGAAGAAGCAATGCCAATTGGAACAAGCCAAACGCCGTTTACCCGTCTGACCCGGAAGGACGTAAAGGTACGACGTAAAGGTTAAAGGTACGACGGTGACGACAAAAAATATCGACTTGGTTGTAAGGGCCGAGGCTGTGCCCGGCAGTACTCATATTTATTTATTTTAATATATGTATTAACGTGACTTATTTAAACGCGAACTTTCCGATAACAATAGTAAACAACTGCTCGTTATTACTCTCATGTACGTTCTCTCGACGCGTTTTTCGTTTGCTGATCGCTGTGAGTAGGCGCCGACGATGCGTCCGAGGATTGAGCTTTCGTAAGGAGAAACATCTGCAGAGACTGGCCCAAATGTGAGTGGATGTTTGTCGCTTTTCAGGTGTATTAACCTCTTGTAGCCGCCATTTGCCCATTGAACAACAAATATTGATCCATTCGACTCGTTCTTTCTACTCCCGCCGGAGGAGTGGCTCCGAAGCTTGCTTAGAGTTTTTGATAAGAGCAAAAATTTAGAATATATAATATACGATGGAATACATAGATGCTACCACACTGCGGCAAACGAAGGAAGCTTATCATATCGGAATGCTTCAGAAAATTGGTCCACCAGGAGAACTGGCGTTGGATATGTCGTTGCAGGCCTATACGGACAAAAAACTATTTCAGGTTGGGTTATATTCTGGCGATCACTGGGCAACTATTATGAAGTTCCTGAGCGTCCATACACCTCAAAGTGATCATGCTGGCCAGCAGCTTAGAGGTTTACTTCCTTTTTTTTTTCTGTAGGAAAGTGTCATTAACAGATAACATTCAGACAACAGCAACACGATATCCCAGGTTCCTGCGGAAATTCACCATCTTTATCTGGACCTAATGAACGTGGTGGATTTGACAAGGATGGCTGGCACCTCCAAGTTTTACCATGAAGTAGCGAATGGCAAGATAAGTCGGTGGATCAACTCATTTTTTGCCATCAGAGATATCAAATGGGACGAGTTCCGATTTGCCATCTTTCACACAGATGTTATACTTTCTGGAATGGCGGTAAACCACCTTCTTTTCCCTGGGGGAAGTGCTCGGACCACCGTGCAGAGCAAGAAAATAGAGTGCTATTTGACTGAAGAGACGCTCGCACCTCTCAAGCAGTATCTGGATGTTGCGACTAACTACAGATGGGTGAGTGAACACCGTGTTATAAAAGCCGCTTGATTTGAGCCGAACAACCAGACATCCAACGTCGCTAATCCTCGTCATCTCATTTCAAAGAGGGTCATTTACATTCACAAGAATCCGGTTGAATTTCCCTTCAAGATAATACTCAACGTATGCGAAGACAATGATCCTGAAGCAGCTGTAGTTCGTCAAAAATTCACTGCGAAGGCCAATTGGTTGTCTGCAGACGGACTGATGGTTTTGGATACCTACCTTACTCTCGGCGGGTATTCTCTCCCCGTGAGGAAGTCTTTTAGCCTTGAGACTGCCGTAGATTTGGAGACGTTCAGAAGGAAAAAGATGGAGCTATCCGACAACAGCATTTGTTTGCTAACATATCATGATCCGGTGTTTGCTGGACGAACGAAAGGTATGTCTTTTGACTTTGACTTCAACCAGATTAACCTCATCAATACGAGGAAATCAAGCTTCTATCGAAGCTGAATTGAACGAGAACGGTTAGCTTTCCGTTCCCTTTGATTTTGCATATCTAACGAAGGGATACAGGAGACAAATGGCACGGACGTTGCTCCGGAAACCCGACTTGTCCATCGAGAAGTCGTAACACTGAAGACGGGGATTCTTTCTTTGCGGCGTTCCAGCGTCCAGTTCTAGGCCGCGAAGCAAGATGTCAGGGCCAGAAGATAGGTCTAGCATGGTCGCTCGGTAATACTGGATGTGACGGAATAGCACCAGCTGGGACTTACGCCAACTCGTACAAAATCAGCCGCAACACTTTCGTCCTCTCTGCTCCTTTATTGACTATATGTACAGAAGACGTGTGGCTCGCCCGATACAAGAACGAAACCATCCACAAAGACTCGACGAACTAGTATAGGTATTACCTGTCGAAAAGACGAGAAGATACGCTCCTCAACTGTATATACCTATCCATTGTGGATGATACAGTTTTGTTGAGGTTGTCGGACAATTCAATTATAGTCGCATGTTATATGCTATACATAGAGTGAAAGTTGAGTCATTCATGGAGCATTGCACAATTGGTAGGGCGTTGGAGGAGGAAGGGACACACACGTAGATAGTGATAAGATAACATTAGATTAGATTGACAAGATAAGATGTATTACCTAACTAATTGTCGCGCCAAGTATATTCTGTACTCTCACTTTCATCCTCAATGTCTAGCATTTCAGCAATAGTACACAAAGAACGGGTGGAGACTAGATTATGGCTGGAAAACAACAACGAAGCATACACACATACCGCACACGAGAAGGAGAACCACAGTAATGCGGATGTGCGAGCAGAAATGTTTGAGTGCATCATATGCGTTGGTGAGCGAAATAATCGCCAGCAAACGTGCATGACTTGATAAACAGACGGAAGCCAAATTGCGGACAATGGGGACACAGAGGCACATACATCCACAATGATTCTTAGAGTAAGTGTCGAATTTCTATGGGGACCAAATTAATAACATGTCGATAGGAGCATAAGAGGAAACAGATGAATCATTAATAGCGCTCGAGCCATACCGGAATAGCGAATGTAGTTTGGATATGTTATCAAATAATCTCAGTCAATGTCTGTCATTGCGTATTGACTATCGCTATGATATCTAATGAAACAATTGGAGGTCAGAGTGGTTCTGACTTCGGTATAAAGTGAACGGGTTCAAATTGAGATATCAATTCTGTCTGTGGCATATCGTAGTCGAGTTCCAATTGAGACGCCACTTCTGCCTTTGGAAACGGGCAAGTGGGTTCGGAATGAGCCGTCACAGCCAGTCCATCTTCTTCATACTTGGGTGTCATTTCCTGGAGCAGCGGAACAAACGCCACTTCGGTGATTGGATTATGAAAAACAGGTTCCAATTTAGCCGACACGGCGGATCCCTGCTCTTCAAACTCGACTGGATTTCCATGGGGTTTCGGAGCAATTGCGGGCAATACACGCTGCACATGGAGAGCCTCGATTGAAAAAAGCTAGGTTGGGTGAGCGAGAGAGGATGTGAAATGAAAACAGGACTCACGCGAGGCTGCTGAGTGTGATGCTTCGCGCCACAGTGAAAAGTAGCGTCAATGAATACGGTACTCCCAACAGGAAACATTGCCAAGTTGTCAGCAGGAGGTTCAGTACCTCTCAAAAGAGGCACAGAAAATTCCGTCAAGCAAGTGATGAACAGCACCAAGTGTTCTCCGTCCAACCATTTCATACGAACCTGAAATTTATGAGCATCAACTTGATCAGCGTACAGGTCATAATTACATCGACGGAAGGGCAGTCAAGAAGTTGAGAACAAACATATTCGTTGAGTTTTTTGATCTGAGCTTCATGCATATGGTCGAATTCAGAGGGAGACCATCCTGATGACGACCAGTCGGGATGAGAGAGAAGCACACGATAAATTATGTTGCTCCTTCTGTCGTCCCGAACGGGGGTAAAGACGCTAGCAACACTGGCGAGTATGGTTCCTCTAAATTCTCCTAGAGCCAGCAAAGAGTCCGATCTTCCACAGACGCTGAGAACTATGAGGACAGGAGTTTGAAAAGGAATATAGCACTGACGTCTCGTGGATCAGAGAATCATAGCGGGAAGTCAAAGCAGCTTTGACGGTGGCGGGATCTACGGGGTTGATGGTCGGTAGTATGAGTCACATGAGAGAAGAAGGAGTGTAAGGAGTCTTAATTGGACACCCCTAATCCCAAAGGGAGGAGCTGCATGTGTTCGATAGTGTACAATCGTTTTAGTCAATGATCTGATGAAAGTTTTTCAGCATCCCAAAGGTAGCTGAGGAGACAAGGTGTATGTTGAGCAAAGCTGAATGATTCAATTTCAATAATAAACAATACGTAGGTTCACGAGAGAATAAATTAATAAAGAGAGTAGGTAGATCATCACATACTTGTAAGAATAAAATATATAATGAGAGTCAGTATATGGAGGGTATACGCATAATCGAGCAGATTAATCTTCAGATGACTCCAAATTAGACTCCCCTAAGACAATGATGAATTGCAGATTGAAAGTAACCGTTTGTCTGGAATCTTTGTCCATATACTGGTTGACGGTATAGCCAACGGCGGATAGAGTCATTTCGGGGATTTCAGAACCGGAATACCGGGGAAGATGAGTGTTGAGGTCCTCGATGTGCTCGTTGATATTGAAAGTGGAGCCACGCGCGTCGTAAACGGGAACTAACAGTAGCTGATCAGAATTTACATTATAATTAAGAGGAAGGGGACATACTATCGGCATCAAAGCTGAGTGCCTCGTTAGATCCCCATGTGGCGGAAGAGGAGGCAGCGGTAGCACCAGATGCAACCCCCTTGAATTTTCGCTTGCCACTAGTCTCTGTGTGAAGTTAGACGTCTGGGTGGGGAAAAAGAAAAGAAAAGAAGAAGAAGTAAGGTTACGCACTGGAAGGTGAAGAGTTCGAGTCTTTGGGGATCGGCTTCGTAGAAAATGTGAAGGCGTCCTTCGATATCTGCCCATACATTTCCTTCAAGCGGAAAACCATCCCAAGAACGCCAATGGTCCTTTCAGCCTCGTATGAATGCAAATGACCCGTCACAAATTCGGATACCAGTCCCTTGCCCGAATTATGCAAAGTTCCAGCCTCGGACAAGCACGATTCGATGAGGGCTATGAGGGACACACAGATGGCGGTGCGTTCCTCAATCTCAAGGATCCATCTGTTACGCTGATATGAGTAGGGGTTTATGTTTGTTTAAAATTCAAGTGCGTACTTGTGATGATTGGGACCCATATTGGTCTTGGCTGCTCGACACTTTTGGGGATCAACCCGTGTAAGATTGACATACCGACCCTGTTGGGTGAAGGAGAGGATGTTGTAAAAGACGCTGATACGAAGGTCAATGGTGTCGACCGATTACACAAAGTTGATTCTTACTCCTCATCATACTGATCACTGAGTTCAGGCCAGCATGAGAGTGGAACGTTGCCTTCGCCAGGTTGAGGGTCCCAAGACACAATAACAGCTTTCCTGCACCGGACATTATACAAAAAGATAGATGAATGAGAAGATTATTGCTCACTCGCAATTGGGTAGCTTCTTGTACTCTTCAGTCATCGAGGGCTCTTGTACCGATTCGTCCCAGACCTCGCAAACGTCGGGAAGTGTCCTATTCAAGCTGTCAGGTGAAGATAGACGATGGCAGGTTAATGAAATACTCACTCAACGTTCATATAATCTTCTATCTTTAACACTTTCTCATCCTCGTCGTCGTCCTTATCTGATTTTGACTTGCGGTCAGTCTTAGACTTCTTGGGCGACGGACTATCTTCCCCGGCGGCCTTCTTCTTCCTGTGTGCATGAAATGAGTAGCAGAATCGGAACCATAGCAGAAGAGAACGTACCCTTGGCTTTTAGATTCGTCCTTCTTGGACGGACTATGAAAGGCAATTAATTCCGGGGAACAGTCAAGACAGAGAAGATAAAGACACCTGTCAGGTACTTTGCGTTTGAGGGGACTCGAAGACGGTTAGACAGTGTAATAATGCAATATTAATATGCGTATGATGTTTTGATAGCTGGTATCTGCTGAGACGTCTGCGGCCTAAAGACGTACTCAGGAACATGGTGATATGAGAAAAATCAGAAGACATATGTCAACGCCTTTGGAGTCTTTACAGAGCTGCTGCTGGTTGAGGAAAGTAGAATCAGAAAAATGTGAAAGAGAGAATATGGACGATGTACGTGGAACCCCGACTTGAAGCCTTGCTAGAGCTGACAAAGTAAATTCGATAAATTTGGAATGGATAATATGAGATCAAGAAAGACGTACGAGGAAGCTTGATTGGAAGTATTGGGAGGTCTGCGACACAAATGATCAGCTAAGTCGGCTAAAAATGTTTAAGTAAACGTACGGAGTTGAGGGCTGCGAAGGAGAATCTGATTGTTGTTTAGAAGCGGCCATCATAGCTTGAAACTTGAGAAATTGCCTATTAATTGTGAGTGAACGATGTCAATTTAAAAGGATTTCTTTTTAAAAAAAAAACGTACTGGAATTCATCCTGGGTATAACCAGAGCCGGATGAAGCCATACTGTGGGTAGCGGTCGATTTACTTGAAGCGGGGGGTGTGGTGAATTTGTGCTTTAAGGCCAATTTGGTCTGAAAGCCGCCTGATGGGCGGCAGGGGTGCAGCCAACACAGCTGAGGAAGGAATGGAAGCGGCGGAGGCAGCGATCAAACTAGTGTAAGAGAAAAGTTAGCGCGCGTTGCAATGAAGATAATGGTAAAGTAGAGACCCTTGGTAGCCAGTAGTATCGAGGATGAGCTTAGGTCCTTTGAGCAGCAGACGCTTGGGAAGAGTTGCCTCAACCGAGTCCTCAGACGAGGCGGCAGCTCTGCTTCTGGTAAGCAAAGGCACTCCGAGCGGTTTCACAAGTTTTTGTGACCTCCTATAAGAGCATTAGGTGTCTTCATGATGGAGGGGGGGGAAACATACTTTTCTATCTTTGTCTCTCCGGCCGGCGGAGGGGATGGGGACCACGGAATGAGACTGGGATGAATTTTTGTGAAGCCTCTGGGCTTCGCATTGGTGACCTCTTGCGAGGTTAAGATAGAGCAGACGCGCTGCGAGCGTGTCTATCGCGTAGTATTGATGAATACGGCACCAAAGGCGAGTCCGCGCTGTGTAGCGGGACTCGAGCCTGTGACTCTGTGCCAAGAGGCCATGTCTCCCGTGGCCGGGCTCTTGTAACCGAGAGCGGTGAGCAGTTATCTGGATGCTCAGCCGGCGAGGTGGTTCTGGGTAGCGCGCAGGTCCTACGGGGACATGGGAGTTAAGCGTTAAGAAGAAATTAGATTAAGTAATCAGCTTCTAAGTATAACAAGTGTAAACTAAGGCGCCGATCGTACTCAGAAATATATGTACATGTCACAGTGCCCCCCAGTGCGGAGGCGCTCTTCACTCATCTCGGAAGAACTCCTCGAAGTCGTAGAAGTCGAGGTTTTCCATCGAAATGAACCAATCGATTTCTTCGTCCGTCCAAGGGAACTCATTCGTCAATCTCTCCCACGCGTGCAACTCCTCATCTACTACGATCAGCCTTTCGACTCGCTTCTTCGCTCTGTTGTGTTTTCGGACCCGTAGAGGCTTAGTTTGAGTCGAGACTCGTTCACTCAACTTGACGTCCACGCGACGGAGGAGAGCCTTCTCCGCGTCGGAGATCCCTCTCAACTCTTCGTCTGCGGGACGGAGTCTATCGATAAGTGAACGATTCGAATTTGAGGGTCCAGCAACCGCGTTGGTAGGACTGGAGAAACGCTCTAGCAAGCTGCGGGGGATGCTTGGCCCGGATGAAGGTTCGGCATCCGAGAACCTTTGAAGCAGACTCGGAACAGAGGTCACGTCGGGCGGGTCGACGTCCATTTGTTCCGTTGGGCGAGAAGCGGAGGAGGGGGGAGTGAAAGGTAAGGGAGGAGCGGCGAGAGGGGCCGATCTCGCAGGAATGGACGAGTGTAACGGCTCTTATGTACGCCTACGAGGCCACTGCCGTTCAACCGGTAGTTGTAATAATTTCTTTTTACTTTTTACGAACCTCTACGACTTGTTTCGTAGCGCGCGCCTAATTTAGGCGCGCGCTTATGTCAATAGCATTACGTGTACTCGTAGTATAGATATCCGAGGCTTCGGCCCGAATATGATCATCTTCTACTACTATCTTAAAAGCGACGTCCTAAGTCCTTCGGCTCACAACGCGGCCTCAAGATCTAAAGACTAGCTTAAGGGTAAGTAGTTATCTTCCATTGTATTACTCAGCCTCTATACAGAGGAAAAGCATCTCTTGTAAGATATTCTACTTGAGACACGGAGACTTCGCTGCATAGATATTCTACTGCATTTGCGAAGCCTCTGGTGCTTAGGGCTTTCACACCAACGCGGGACTACCTGGGTACTCGCTCGCTCGCTAGAAGATTCCTCCGCGGTTCACCCAACTATAAATATTTGTGCGGAACACTAGCGCTTACCTGAAGCATCCCACAACGAGGCACGCGGAGACGCCAAGCGTCGTCGGACAGGGCTACGTTCCCTAGATCGTGAACGCCGAATTGGAGACCTCTGAACGTTCCAGCGATCTACAGAACGACTCCGATGTCTCCTCGATGAGCGATGAGACCAACGATCCTGAGCCGGGCGATAAAACCTGTCCGGGGAAGGGGACCGACGACGTTTCGGTAGCGATGGGGGGGGTCCAAACCGTCTAGGCGGCGTAGGTCGTCGAGGAAGGGGAGCATAGCCTCGCATATCTGCACTACGAGGACCAGTAGGAGGGGCCCGGTTTGCGGTCGCAGGGGCCTCAGGCACACTTTCGTCCGACACCCAGATATCGCGATGTATCCTAGCCTCGTTACTGAATTCCACAGCCGACATGAAGTAGGCGCCTCGCGTGACGTAGTTGTTCGCTGTAGCGTGCTCGTACAACGCCACGCTGTCGCTCAGTCCTTCGACTTCAAATATGTAGTCGACCCCCACGTCCGAGCGCATCACTCGAAAAACTCGTCGAACTCGGACAGACTGATCTGGAGTTCCTACGGGTCTATAGTTGGAGCGGAAGCGGATGCCCTCAACCCATTGCCTCAGCCGATCGGTTGAGTATAGCATTCCCATGCCTAGAAGACGGAGGAATGACGTCGCGTATCGGCCATTGCTGTCTTGCACCGCGGGCGTAGGTTGACTCTGGCCGGAACTTCCCTGCGCCTCTGAGGAAGGACTCCGCATAGGAACATCTGAGTCGGCCGGAGGTGTCAGTGGCCTCGACGGTTCCTCCTCAGACTCGGAACCTAGCGACACGGCTTGTTCGCTCGGAGTTGACACGGCCCGGCGATCCTCCAAGGATTCGTTCCGTTCGACAGCCAAGTTAGTGTCTGACGTCTTCGGAGGAATCGGGAGCGCTGGAGGTTGTGGAGTCCGGCCGACGTAGGCAGGATCCGGCCGTTCCCTTCTATACATCCAGGCCGACGATTTCTCCTTCTTGAATTTGCCATTCGCGTTCATCCCGAAAGGCCACTGGGGAACTGGTCGTCCGAACTCTTCATCTGCAGTAAGCCCTTCAGGCGGCGGCGTAAGATCCGAGAAAATGAGCTTTCGTTTGAGCTCGCGATCCCACCATAGCTCTTCCTCTTCCCCAACTTCGCCTTTACCCTTCTTCGCAGCAGCTCGTTTGAGCATGATATCATTCATATGCTCATTCACGTCTTGGGCGAAAACTACCCAGCTACCGTGATTTGGGGCTTCGGACGCGACCGGAGGAACAGGAGGCGGGGCGATGTCAGAGTCGGTCCGGGCGACAAGCGGCATGGATTCGCCGACCGAGATCTCAGAGAGCTCGACTGGATTGTCGAGGTGGAGGACTTGCTTGGGTCCCAGGCCCAGTTGCCAACGCAAGCTCGAATGGGATAGTTCCTCTTGGGTTCGTGGAGACGGATTCGACTCTAAGGCATGAGGATCCGTCTCCATAAACAAATCCAAACTGTCGCTCCCAATACGATCATACTCATACTTGTGATGATCCTCGAGAAACGAATGCACCCAGGTACCTTCCGTGAACGTCCTGACACTCGCGCAGTCAAGATCCTCCTCGGACATGGTGTTGATGACGAAGCACGGCGCTCCCGAAAGGGTGAGGAACCAGTGCACGTCCTCTTCGAGTGCGCCGTTAATCCAAGCACCAATGTACCCATCGTTGGCTGGAACGATGGGCAGCTCGTGGTTGAGGGGAACATACGGAGGCGTAGCGAGCCACTTCTCTGCGAAAAGAATCCAAGCTTGTTTTTCTCGCATGCCTCGCTGACATTCCGTGACGAGGTCCAGAGCCCTTTCGTAGAAGATGGCATTGTCGAGGGAGTGTAATTTCTCGAGGTCAGGAAATTGAGGCCGATAGGTGCACAGACGCGGCCTAGCTCTCGTTACTGGAGGTTGTAGGGCGAGGATCTCACGATCGAGCTGTTTGTTGCGTTCCACCATCGCTTCGCGGAACTGGGGGGACAATTCTCCTCCAGCAAATTCGGCAGATGACACCCAAACGGAGTACACTGGGGTGTACTCGACGTTGGGGTGATTGTCGAGATCCTCGCGTCTGATAAAGGCAAGCCAGGGCCGTACTGGGTTGTACACCTGAGGAACCTTGGTGTAATCCCACCTCCCTCCCTGTCCGTCGTAGCAGCGGTGTACGGTCTCGGCCGCGGTCGCGACAAGCCCAATGGTAGTGCGGGCGCCAGGGTAGAACGGGTCCTGACGCGAGTTCGGGCTCCAAATCATCCATCTCCCTTCTCGTCGTTTAATGACACGGGCATGGTGTCGAGTGATAGGGGGGAGCTTGAAGTCGAGACCGGAATCGACTTTAGGGAAGTCGTCATAACCGTGGAAGCTGCGCAGTCGTAAGGTCGAGAATGATCGCGTGTCCGGTTCCATAGTTTCGAGAGGGAGGGAAAGAGTGGCTGACGATGTGAGGGCATCACGAGAATGTACAGGAAGGTTTTCAGGGGCGGAGCCTCGCTTTCGGGCTACTCGCTACTCCTAAATTCCTTCCCAGAATCGGCACAGGTCGGAGTCTCGCTTTCGGACTGCACGATCCTGATTCGAGGGGTTCGGAACAGGTCGGTAACCAGCGATCTCGGAGTCTCGCGTTCGGACTACACGATAATCGCGGTGATGAGCGGGTATGTCGGCGGAAGACGACAAGGGACGGTAAACATGAACAAACTCCGCGAAGCTCGGCTTCTCTCGAAAAGGAAGAGCTTCATAATTAGGTAATCAAAGATAGGTAAGAAATTAGAATGGATACTAAGTAGTACTTTTCTGCATGATATTGTACTCGCGACGCAATTCGGGCGCATTACGCAGGTCGTATTCGGAGATCCACGAATCCTCCGACGAGTCGAATCCTTGCCATCGCACTAGATACATGCGCCGGTTGCCATCTCTTTTGTTAGTGAGACGATGACCCAGGATGGCTTCGACTTCGTATTCCTCGGCGGCATTGAGGAGGTCGCGGGTTGAGGGAAGTTGAGTGCGTTCACCAAATTCGGGGGACGATTGGTGGTACTTCCGGAGATGCGCGAGGTTGATAACCGGGTGCATAGGGTAGTTGTCGGGAAGTCGGAGGCGGTAGACAAGGGGGTTGACCTTCTCGAGCACTTTGAAAGGCCCAATAGTTCTCTGCACCAACTTTCGTCCAGTGCCCTTCACATCAACCAGTTTAAGGGTGTGAGGGTTAACCAGCGCAAAATCGCCAGGATGTAGTCCTTCCACCGGGCGACGTCCCTTATTGTAAGCTCTAGCTTGTCGTTCTTGAGCATGAGCTAGGGCGTCCCTGGCGGACTGGCGGTGTCGTTCCATCACAGCGATATATTCCTCCGCTTTGAGGCTAGGCAGGAAAGGTTGGTTGACCGGATCACTTACGGGGACGAGTAGTCCGGACGCAGAGCGAGGTTGATAACCCATAAGCAGGAAATCGGGCGAGTATCCAGTAGATCCATGGACAGCGGAGTTGTAGGCGTGACTAACCTCACTGAGCCATCGAGCCCAGGAGGTCCTGTCAGATGCTACATACGCTCTCAACATCTGCTCTATCATCGCGTTGAGGACTTCGGTCTGCCCGTCCGTCTGCGGGTGATGGGAGGAGGAGAGAGCCATGACGCTCCCGTATTGTTCCACGATTGAGCGCCAAAACACCGTCGACCAGCGTTTGTCTCTATCGGCGATGATCCTCTCCGGCAGGCCGTACACGTTGACTATTCGTTCCACAAAGATTTTAGCGTAACCTTCCTGTGACAGATTATCGTGAGTCGGAATGATGACTGCATACTTGGTCAATTTGTCAACGACAACCAAGATAGCTGTGAACTTTTCGGGTCCAGAAGGAGGCAGTCCGGTGATGAGATCGTGTGAGACGGTGGCAAAAGGCCTTTGAGGAATATGGGCGGGTCGTAATCCTCCCATTTGTTGTCGATGATCCACCTTGATTTTCTGACAAACGTCACACGATTTGGCGAACTCGTCCGCGTCGTTAGCCATTCCTGGCCAATGGAAGATCTCCCTTAACCTGGCTAGAAATCGGTGTGGCCCCGCGTGGGCGCTCTCTTGAGATGAATCGTGGATCCAGCGTAATACGAACGCGACCTTGCTTTTCGGGACGCAAAGGCGCGGATTCCAGTCAGCATCTAAGAAGTAGAGTAGACCGTTGCTTCCTTTCTGGAACCGCGAGGGGGTGAGGAGAGTGTCTGCGTTAGGAATTGCATCCACATAGTGCCGTCGGTAGTACGGGTCAGACTTATAGCCCTGAGCGAATTCTCGGTAGAACTCCGGTTTAGCGGCCAGGAGCACATGAGAGCGTTTCTCCCACTCGTCCTCCGGCGCGTCCTCGGAAGGTCCGACTCCAGATGGATAGGTCCAATGATCCCCCGCAGGAAAAGGCAGGTCATCCTCAACCGAGGAGGGAGGATGATCCATGGTCTCTTCTGGGGCTTCCTCCATCTTCTTGGCTTTACCGCGAGTCATGACAGGGTAGGCTTCGTACTTGTAGATGACATCCTCCCACCACATGGCCGTGAAGACCGCTCTCTTGGCGTGCGAGAAGGTATCCTTGTCCTCAGCTGATTGGGCGCGTTGTTGTTTATCATCGTCCGGGATAATAGATGGAATTTCGTCTTGCGAAGGGGAGTTGTGCGGCGGTATACGTGGCAGCCTAGAGAGGGGATCCACGTTGGAGTGGATTCTACCCGCTCTATGCACGATCCGGAGGCCCGGATACGCGGAGAACACTGCCCCCCACGCTGCAAGTCTCCTATTCGCATTCTCGTACACCCTTGCCCATTGCAAGGCCGCATGGTCGGTGACTAGGATAACCTTCTCGCCTTCAATGAAAGGTTGGAACTTGACCAGAGCGTCCTTCGCGCCAAGCGCTTCCCGCTCCGTGGCGCTGTAGTTGCGTTCGGCCGGCTTAAGGGACCGACTCCAGTACGCGATGACGCGTTCACTGGGCACACACTATCGTTTACTGGCCCTGTAAATTCCAAGTAAATTCCAGGTATTTTTTACATTTTCTGATCATTTACTTGTCATTTACTGGCCTGGTAAATGGCCAGCTTTTGTATCATTTTCTGACCTTTTTCATGACATTTACTGACCTGGTAAATGATACAAAAGCTCATCATTTTCTCATCAATTACCTAACTTTTTCTGAGCCAGAAAATGTTGAATTTCCCCATTCAGTAAATGTGAAGCTTTCCTGATGGCAGACCTTCCAAAAAAGGAAATAAATTGAGGTCATCTGATAGTTAGGATTTCATTGATGCGCTTCTTGGGTTGCAATAAGATTCATTTCCTAACTTGGGTTCTTAGTTTTCCAATCTAGGTTATGATTCTCAGAGGCTCAAACCTATCTATTTCAGCAGGCAATTCATATCTTAGTGTTGCAATTTGTATGATCTAGCCCAAATCTAGCCCTTGCCTTCAGATTTGAACAGATATCCAGTTCAACTATTGTCTATGGTAGTAGTAATCTAGCCTGATACAAGCTATATTAGGGAATGACATCTCTCTTCAACTTGGGGGCTTTTGTGCTGATATCAAAGGAGTGTTCAGTTGCTGGAGAAAAGAAAGGATAACATTAACATAAAAATATTGCTGTGAAAAGCAAGGAACTTGAAGAACCATTCAAGAGATTCAAAGCAATTTCTTATGCCAATTTCTCTGAGTCAGGTCACATGAGCCCATGGGAAATGTATGGACCCATGTGACCTCATAACAAGGAGTGTTGGAACAAGATAACAAACCTATACATATAAATAGATAAAGTCAATTTCTCAACTATGATGTCCTATATTTCACACCTCCTTTGATGCAGAATCATTATTTCTTTGCACAAAAATAAGGAAAAAAAAAATAACTACATACACTTGATTATGGATCTAACTGTTGTATTTTACACTTGCAGCCTTATTGCTCAGTGATGTGAAAGGTGTTACTATATTCTGAAGCCCCTATTCCACACTTCAAGGGGAGATGTTGGTTGGAAATGATTAAACAACGTAATACAGAATCAGACCAGATGCACAGATATATACTCAGACTGGAATACATTTTTGTTGGTTGTTTGGTGTAACTGGTTAGACACTCATGTCCTGCACTTTCTTTTTTGGTGAGGTCTCCCGTTCGAACCTCGCAGCCTGTAATTCTTTTATTCATACTGTGTCTCAATTCAATATATCTTGAATAGAAATCATCATCTTTAACAAGTGGTATCCTCAAAGAACAGAACTATTACTGATCTATTTTCCTATGCAACTGAGCAATGGTTGGGCACTTGAATTCCAGCTACATATTTGTTACTACTTAGCAGTTACAGCATGGATTTTTCTGATTATTCCTCAGGCCTGCATGCAAGGAAGAGCTGTACAATCTGCGGCACACATCTGCACGTAATGTTGTCAAGCACATTTTTGATGTTGTCAAAAAACGCTGGGCCATCCTCTACGAAGCGTGGGAAGTATCCGGTTCGAATTCAAATCATAGCAGGCTCCTGTGTTCGATTACCTGTGGTGGCATTTTCTTTAGGTACTATGTATCATTGAACGAGTGATTCAAAATCTAGTCCAGTACAAGACTGAGACCCAATTAAATATTGAACACTACTATACACTGTCTGCAACTGTAACCATAACCGCAGTATCTAATCCAACATCTACATCTGCTGTTCTAAGAGCTTCCACTTTCTCAACCATCAGTTTGAAAACTGCCCACCCATTTTGTAAAGTGAGCACTGGGGATCACATATTCTCGTGAATCACGTCCATATTGAATTTGAACTCATCTGACACAAAACGATATGCCCGCTCCTGAGCTTCCCTTCCGCCATAAGCCTCCCAAAGTTGCTTCACCGTTGCTGGATTTACACTGATTGAACAGTCCCTGGCCATGATGCTGATGGAGGCAGGATTCAAGAACATGTTGTTAGGGCAGGAACGGCTCAGGTTTTTCTTATTCTTTGAGCCTGAGAGAGTATGGTTGTTCCAGTATTCATGGTATATGTCCAAGCCCTGCTGAACAATAGGTGGCCACAGCCAGTAAAAGACAGCCCTGCAGATTATAAGCATAAGTAGCAGGCGGCAGATATACATTTATAATACCGGTGAACAACATCATTGGGAATGAAATAACCCAAGGTGCTTGCAGGACTTTCCTGACTGAATGACCTTCACCGTCCTGACGCCAGTGCCAGAAACTTTCAATTGGTGTATTTTTTGTGCTTGTCTGTTTAACACCGTATGGATACTCCGGCTCCGTATATTCAGGCACTGCCTCTCTCTTATTTCACATTTTTCAGGTATACCATGAAACATAGAGAGAGCGACACATACCTAAGCTGCTTGTGCACTTTGTGGACTTCATTGACTTTGGTGCCTTGATTGGTGGTTATTTGAATTGATATGCAATCTTAACCAAAAGTTAAAATTGTAGATTGCCGCTCATTCTATAATCCATTCCTCAATGATTATCCAAGGTATTGCCAAATGCGATCGCGTTGATAAGCATGGTATACGGCTGGGCCTGAAATCTTTCAATTTTGGCGCCTGGAATATACTTCACCGTATGGATACTCCGGCTCCGTATATTCAGGCACTGCCTCTCTCTTATTTCACATTTTTCAGGTATACCATGAAACATAGAGAGAGCGACACATACCTAAGCTGCTTGTGCACTTTGTGGACTTCATTGACTTTGGTGCCTTGATTGGTGGTTATTTGAATTGATATGCAATCTTAACCAAAAGTTAAAATTGTAGATTGATCTAAACATTGGGCAGGGCATGTAAAAAAGCAGACCACTGATCTTTCGATGCGTACATAGGCAGATGTATACCAGCACCCATTCGTAAACCTTGTTCTGCCATTTTTTCATGTCCATCAGAGTGTTCCTGGTGCCACGGCCCCAATGCATCTAAGGGTGTCCTTCGTTGTTCAGTGTGTTTCTGGCCCACAATGCAATGATCAAATTCTTCATCAAAGTGGTCGTGCAGAATCACGCAAAGGTCATCCCTTAAGGCTAGCTATTTGTGATCATTCTTAGAAATGAAATACTGGGTACGCACCATGGTATAAGAACCCCTGTATTTGCCAGATGTCCCTTTACTTGAGTAACACCCCAGCCACCAGCTACATCACCCTCTTTGAGATCTAGCACAAGCTGTTCTGTCTCTATCGCAGATCACTTGCTCTTGCTTTTGCAGACTGAGTCAGCACCAACCCTCTTTCGTAACTTGAAGAGCAGATTTCTTCTAAACTGACATTAGAAGAGTAACAACTAGAAGAAGGTCAAACCACTTACGCAACTGTTAGCCCAAACTCTAGATGGAGGCGACTCATCTGGTCTTCTGCTGATAATCCAGAGCCACTATTTTCGCGGCCATATCGATTGAAGGCTTCAAGGAGATCAGAATCCGGAGGATCTGTTCGACCATAAGCATGTTGAGTTGTACTTGATTTAGAGCTGTAGGAGCTCACAGTCCTTAGGCCCTTGCCCATTTTTTCCTGCAGGGTTTGGCATTGGTGGTATGTAGTCATCAGAAGAATGTGTCGACCTTGAGACCTAACAGTCATAAACAAACTCTCTCAAATATAGCGGTTACATTCATGGTGGACATCCCATGGACACAATAAACATGTTTGGATTTTAGATCAGGAGTCCAAGTCATAAATCATAAAGTCGTCAAGTAATTATTCTTCAGCCGCCTCATTCTCCTTTTTCTGCCTCTCCAAAGTATCTGTCAATATCTGCGTACACTGGTTGAACATTTCAGATTTTTGACTGAGAAATTTGGTGAAAACTATTTTGAATTTTACACTAATTTCTCAGTGAAAAAATAAGTGAAAATTTTGAAACTTTTTGGTAGATATTTTGTGATATTTCAAATTTTTCAGCATTTTTTGACTCAAAATCAAGAATTTCATCAAAAGGTTTCAAGTTTTTCACAAATTTTCAACTGAAAAATTTGTGTGAAATTCAAAATAGTTTTCACCAAATTTCTCAGTCAAAAATCTGAAATGTTCAACCAGTGTATTTTGAATTTTATACCAATTTCTCAGTGAAAAAATGAGTGAAAAACTTGAAACTTTTCGGTAGATACTTTGTGATATTTCAAATTTTTCAGCATTTTTTGAGTCAAAATCAAAGTTTTCATCAGAAGGTTTCAAGTTTTTATAAATTTTCAACTGAAAAATTTGTGTGAAATTCAAAATAGTTTTCACCAAATTTCTCAGTCAAAAATCCGACATGTTCACCCAGTGGTAGGCACTAATCCCAAACTGCGGCAATACAAATTGCACTGGTGCGTATCAATTGAATTTTGAATACCAGTCAGCCCAAAATCCCCGACTCCACTGTCTCTGCATGAAATTTAATTATAAAGATAGAAATTGTGCGTGGAAACACCTACTTTGTAGCGGTATGGCTCATGGGGTCAAAGAGCGTCAGGATGCGCACAGCACCAAAATTGGCATGGAAGGACCCTAAGTATAAACATTTCAGTCATAGATGTAGCACAACAATGAAAGAAATCTGACCTTGGAGATCTACCATAGACATAGCGCACACCCTAAATTCCATGATGAAATGGGAGAAAGCTAGCATTGTCAGGGCTAACTTGTCGGTATCTTGAGTGGCGCCTAGGGTCCCACTGAATTTTCTAACAACACTAGTGGAGCGTAAAGGCTCGACAAGATAAGTGACAGCAGATTCGTCATCTTCAGCAGCAGAACTCTCAGTGATGAGATCAAGAATGCTTCGGAGACGTGAAAATCTGTGCTCTTGTCAGCATGGTTTCATTTCACTAATATGACTTTACCTATGACCTCTGAGAAGTTTTTCACAGCCACCAGCTCCATGAAACGTTCACGATACATTGCCAGATGTTTGAGGCGGAATAGATCATTAGCCAGTGCAAGATCATTCTCTGCCTTTGAAACTGGGGTAAAATGGTGTGACCATGAGTGGTCGGAATATGTTCACCGCCAACATCGAAGTATCTCTTAGCAACGTAAACCTGATCATCGCCTTCAATGTAAAGCTATAGTGGATCAGCTTTTGAGGTCGCACAATTGCTTATCAGACTTGCCTTATAAACATTCTTAGACTTTCCTTGATCAGACATTGAGAGAATAAGGGTTGTGCATTCCATCTTCCTGGTGAATTCACCTGTGATATTTATCATCAGTATACAAGACAGGACAGGCGATACAACAAATGCTTACCTGGAATATGACACAGTTCTGCTCTCTCATCGGACAGGCGACCATCAAACTTGATGAATGTGATGCTAGCAGCCGGAGTGGCAGCAGGCTGGGCATTATAGCCCAGAGCAGAGAAATTGTTAGTGAGACGGACAGATGAATACAAGGCTTCAAAATACAAAATTAGCTCAAATAATCATTGTGTAAATTGATGACTTACTGCCATTCCCAGTTTTTGCCCTCTTATCGACAACCAACACAACCTCGGAGTTGGTGTTCTTGCATTTTGACGATGACAGCAGAGAATCGTCGCCCACCTGGACTTTGAGGCGTTCCAAACAATCCTTATACTAAAAACAAAAACAAAAACACATTAGTGATTGTTTGTTCAAGAAAAAGCACGTACCCTAGCAACGTCAATCACACATTCAAGTGTTATACCAGCGCCTTTGGCAACCCCAAGTTTTGCTGGCGGTGCTACCTGGATTCGATCAGGACGATTGCAGTAAAATGTGTACAAGCCCTTGAGAGTCATTGATTGGACTCTTTCCTCGAACAAAATATTGTTCTTGAAGCGCAAAGTACAATCATCCCTGTACAAAGGAGTTAGTCAAATTGAGAGCAAATTATAAATAAATTACATACAAGTTGAGACTCAGAGGATGGTTATGATCCTTGATCCAGGCAATATCCGCGTGTGTAACTGCAAGTTCAAGAACCCCTGGAAATTATATCATGAGTGGAAGATATGAATCCAAAGAACAGAGAATCAAACCGTCCAAAGATAAGTCCAATGGCAGAACAAAAAGCATGACTTCCAGAGACTCGTCAATTGAACCTTTGGATCAGAAAAACATCTGCACAATGAAGGTACCATTGGAACTCTTTGCTGTGCGAAGGGCATCTAGCTCAGATGCCTGAGTCATTGGACCAACAGAGCTCAAATTGGTGATCTGGGTCAGGGGAGAAGGAGCAGGAATTCTGGTACGCTTTCTGAGCTTTTCAGCCCGTTCAGCAGCACCGATATCCTTTGGATTGGGGACTCCATTCTCTTCAGCTTCTGAATAAACAATAAATAGAGAAGAGATGGAAGAGATGGATGGACGACCTTTACGCTTGCACTTTCCACATAATGCCTCCGTAAGCTGGGTACTACACAGTCCACAGCCTTCACAGGACTTGAAATCCTAAAGGACAGAAGCAAATGAGAAAAGTGGAAGATTCAGAAAAGCTAGCACACCTTTTGGATAGCAGAACATTGCTCCTCAGTTGCTGCAGTTTTGATCTTCTTGCATTTCATGCAGAGGGTGCCGGGCGGACCTTCAAAGTGTGGAAAAATCTGAAGACATCCGTCATCATCAACACTACCACAGGGTTCGTCATTGAGAGAAGGAGACACCATTTTTTTGACTCAAAATGTGGTCCACACAGTACCTCTTTTATAGAACAAATTTGTGCCAAGCTTGCCAAGAGGGCTGTGTGAACGCTTGTGCCGGTATCCAAGCCTATAAATGGCATTGATCCTAAGAGTGGATCTCTGAAACTATAAAAGACAGGAACAGGACTAGAGAGATGCACAAAAAATAACTTGACTGGTCTAAATTGTAACCATCAATGAGAACAGTTAGTCTGAGGCCCAGTCTTACCGTTTGAGATAAGAGAGCAGGAGAGAGAAGGATTCACAAGCCATGAGGCTCACAAATCACCATAAAAAGTCAAAAGAGGAGATGTCACAAGTGTGTCACATATGTCACATCCAGAGTAAGCCGGTCAGAAAATAGACAGAACATGGGGGGTCCCATGAGAGAATTCCGAGAAACATTCAATGAGCAGAAGGTATGCTGTGCTCAAATGTCACAACTCGACAACTTTTCAGTTGTTATTTTCCATGAACATTTTCAAAAGAATTACCTTTTTGGGTCTCTTATTGATGCTGCTGATGATAGACGAGCCTGTGGTCTGCCTTTGCGCATTCAAAAAAGGTCTAAATGTTAGTTTCAAACAATCCCATGGAGATTTGAACCCTTGATCCCATAAGAGCTGCTGATTTATGCTGGCAAAAGGCTGAAATTAGGCAGTTTAGTGGTTGCAGACTGAATACTTCATTCTGTTGACAAAGGATAGATCGTCAGACAGTTGTAGACAAATGCTCATCAGCAAAGGTGGGGCCTGAGCAAGTGTTATTATGAGTGAAGTCTGAGTGACTTTATTTGACATTGTTGACTTGAACATTGTTAAGCAAATAAACCCCTACAATGTTTCTGACTAGTTCAACAAGCTTACACTAGTTCAGAAAAGCAACTAGAGCTCCTCAACTTTCAAATCAACTGGTTGAAAGTGGAAGAGACAATATTGAATCATGATCAATGATATTTGCTGGATGTTGTTATGATCGTTGAATACAACTTGGATCTACAACCACCAGTTTTTTGCTCTTGGTCCTTCCAAATTCTGCAGCAACCAAATTTGCGTGCAGAATCCAAAGCTAAGGCAGCTAAATTTCTGTCAGCTAAGTTCCCCTGTTTCTTCATCAAGAACTTCTGATCCTCTGCATGGTTTCTTCAAAACCCTAAATCAAGATCAATAGCATCGCAGCGTCCTTTCGCGGCAATAATAGCATCCTTGATTTTTTTGTGTCATGCATTACACCAGTTCTTCTCATTTTCTAGAGTCGAGGTCCATTTTCCTCATTCCCTCCGGATATTGGCTTTGAGCCACCCAGTTACGCTTCATCAAGAGCTTTTGCTTGTCAGACATCCCCTCATGCCAGAAACACAGACCCTTGAACCTGGAGAGGTATCATTATCCAGTAATATTTGGACAGAAATGACTTATGTTCCCCGTACACCCTCACTGATTATACATGCATTGCCACAAAAGTCAAATGGACCGACAGTCCAGCCCAGTGTGTGTTTCTTGACATATTCAATAAGATACTTGGAAGAATCAGGTACTTCCAGCCAGAGTTGCTGTCCAGAACTGACGAGTTGAGTGATATTTTGATCTTTGATCGGATCAAAGCCAACGACCACCCTGCCAAAAGGACAATAAGCTGGGAACAGTTACTGTGAGAGCACTCACCTTTTTTTGGACTCCATGAACAGTGGTCGGAGGACAGTCCATATCTTCCCTTGTTTTTCTTTGCCAATTTTGTGCAAGAATGTTGGTAAGTGAATTGGCTGAGTGGAATCCGGAATGAGTGAGTAAGAGTTGGGATCCAGCTGAAATGGCTACTTAGGTGGAATCCTTTACCTGTGAAATAAAGTTAGGTGTGATTGAAAAAAGGCATTGAAAGACACACCACTTCACAAAATCTCATTTCTACAGTCCTGAAGTATTTGGTAATCAGATTGATATCACCAAATTGCGACTTCAACAGAGAGATTTCATCAGGTGTGAGACAAGGACTAGGCGTCAATGAAAGACGCTGCAATGGGGAAAGATCATTAGGAAGTAGTTTCATACGGGCTGCAATCTTGTCTTTAAGCTTCTGTTGGCCAACTGTAAGACGAGAAGCTGGGGTTGTCATCAAATCAGGAGGTATTTGAGACAATAGTGTTTCCCATTGCTTGGTTTTGTGCAAGGAGCTACCGTGATGGGAATCTGTAATGTGATCTCCGAGATGTCCGATCAATAGAAGGCTAAGAGAGATGTTGGCGAGGTCAAATGGATGTTTTGCTAGGCTCATATCGGTCTTCTTAAAAAATAAAAATGCTTCTGTAATTGGGATCTTGAGCTTCAACTTTTGGTAATTGAGTGTGATCCTATATCCGAACCGTGAGAAAAAAAAATTCCAGCTTCAGAAACTGACTTACATTGTAATCATAAACTAGTTTACCTAAACGAGAACTGGCATGCCATTCTTTTTTTCCATGAACATGAAGGGTTTCAGAATAACTGAAGGTAATGTTGCATCAGCAGGAATAAACAAGTAAACGAGCGTACCTGATTTGATCTTGGATTGACACTGGGCACACACTATCATTTACTGACCCTGTAAATTCCAAGTAAATTCCAGGTATTTTTTACATTTTCTGATCATTTACTTGTCATTTACTGGCCTGGTAAATGGCCAGCTTTTGTATCATTTTCTGACCTTTTTCATGTCATTTGCTGACCTGGTAAATGATATAAAAGCTCATCATTTTCCCATCAATTACCTAACATTTTCTGAGCCAGAAAATGTTGAATTTCCTGATTCAGTAATTGAGAAGCTTTTCTGATGCAAGACCTTCTAAAAAGGAAATAAATTGAGGTCATCTGATTGTTAGGATTTCATTGATGTGCTTCTTGGGTTGCAATGGGATTCATTTCCTAACTTGGTTTCTAAGCCTCCCAGAGGCTCAAATCTATTTATCTCAGCAAGGCAATGCATATTTGGTTGCTTCCCATATTGTAGTTATGTATGATCCAGGTTTTGGATCCTTTATATTTGACCATAAGGGCCATTTGTTGTTTAATGCATGGATTTAGTTCTGTATAGCATCTCTGTAGGGCATATGGTATACTCTGAACTCAACAAAGCAACTAGAACAAGAAAGGACGCCAAAGTGGCAAAGTTGAACCACTAGTTGCCCTTTTGGGATGACAGCTGTCATGACTTTCCCCAGAATTCAACACAGACAAACATTGAATGATTCCACTCATTCTCAATTAATATTGTGTCAATTAATTTGAGGATATTTGGTGGGGTACATACATAGTGAAATGAAATATGGATGTATTCCATCCAATATTATGAGCCATAGTCACCTTCATATTACAGCATCTTCACTATTTTTGAGAAGATCTCAAGAGACCAAATTCCTGACAGACATTGTAGACTTGTGATGACCACTGGGGAAGGTTACAACAAGTATCCAGCTCTGTCTTTGTGTTCTTCAAAGATTTGGAAAAAAAAAAAAAAAAAAAAACCACTTGAGACAGGTTCGAACGAGAGACACCGCGGCGATAAAATAATAGAAACGAAAGATCCAACTGAGCCATACAACGAATGGCAATAATCTCCAACCAGACAACCAATGGCAATAATCTACAACCAGACATAACAATATGCATAACAAAATCAGCAGACTCACATTGGAATATTCTAACAACTCAATCTTAGTACCACACAGGGGATCCATTGAATGCAGTACAAAAAACGGTCAATAATTACCATCCACCATTTGTACCTGTACAATACATGCCTTTGCTGTGCTCCAGTAATGGGATCTCAGAAAACGCATGCTGGTGAAATAACTGTATCTAACCATTTCATCTAGCCACTAGGAGATGTAGAAGAGGAGACAGATTCACAAAGCACCAGGTTTGAATAGGAAAATAAATTGTGGGAGAATAGCAGCAGGTGGAACGAAAGAATCACATGAATTGGCACTGTTGCATTAATCCATTTTAGCATCAGTTCAAATAGCCTCCATCTGCAGTTCAACAGTGATGATTGCTGTGGGCCACTGCAGTGCAGTTGCAAAAAAAGAACACAGGGTCGGTGCAACATGTCAAGGCCAGTGAGAAAGCCGTCTGGTCAGGTCGAGGGAAATAGAGTCGGACCGCTGCCCATCAAATTTGATTGAGGCAGATCGAGTGACTCAGAGTTCCATCTTTTGCCGCACTGGTTGAACATTTCAAGTTTTTCGGCCAAAGAATTGGTGAAAAGTAGTTTGAGTTTTACACAAATTTTTCACTGAAAAAGTAGGTGAAAAATTTAAACTTTTTCACCACTTTCTAACTTTGTTTTAGATTTTTCACCTTAAAAGTGGAAATGTTTGTAAAAATTAAAAGTTTTTCACCTACTTTTTCAATGAAAAATTTGTGTAAAAACTCAAACTACTTTTCACCATTTTTTTCACTGAAAAACTTGAAATGTTCAACCAGTGCTGCACATACAGTCTCGATATCCCTCGTTCTCCCTCTGGAATAAATCTAGTCTGTTTTTATTTTACTGAGCTTTCTGCGCGTGTCAATAGCTTTGTACACGCTTCGTAATCAAGTCAACACCGATCACAATTCTTGCTCTTCGTCTGGCACAATGTCTGTATGGACTCCTCCTGCTGGGCTCTTACCTGCTGGACCACCGTCTCAAGCAGTGTCCATGAATGTCTTATGACAGAACTTGACAACCGTCCTGTGAATCTGCTGAACTGGTACTATGGTGGCTGTCTGGCCTGCGAAGAAATTCACTTTAAAAAGACGACATACGAGGCTGCCCTCACTTCAGATGAATTGAAAGAGGAATCTTTTACATCTGGTGTGTTTATCTGCCTCATTTACCCCCGCAACCTTC